>PVJI01001594.1:0-174361 GCA_004026765.1 Micronycteris hirsuta | reverse complement strand
CTGCCTCCCTCTCCACCCTTGGTTCTGTCCATGTGACCTCTATAGTGGTTCCTGAAGACCCTTCTCCCCATTGCCCCCACTCCCCGGCTATTGTTAGATTGTTCTTAATTTCAATGTCTCTGGTTAAGCTTTGCTTGCTTTTTGCTTTTGTTGATTATGTTCCAGTTAAAGGTGAGATCATATGGTATTTGTCCCTCACAACATCATTAGCCATCAGAGAGATGCAAATTAAAACCACAATGAGATACCACCTCACACCAGTCAGAATGGCCATCATCAACAAAGCAACAGATAACTGTTGGAGGGGATGTGGAGAAAAGGGAACCCTACTGCACTGTTGGTGGGAATGCAGACTGGTGCAGCCACTGTGGAAAACAGTACGGAATTTCCTCAGAAAACTAAAAATGGAACTGCCTTTTAACCCAGCAATTCCACTGCTGGGATTATACCCTAAGAACCCTGAAAAACCAATTCAAAAGAACCTATGCACTCCAATGTTCATAGCAGCACAATTCACAATAGCCAAGTGCTAGAAACAACCTAGATGCCCATCTACAAATGAGTGGATCAAGAAACTATGGTACATTTACACAATGGAATTCTACGCAGCAGAGAGAAAGAAGGAGCTTATACCCTTTGCAACAGCATGGATGGAACTGGAGAGCATTATGCTAAGTGAAGTAAGCCAGGCAGTGAGGGACAAATACCATATGTTCAGTCTTTATAAAATCCAAAGGTAGCTGCTAAACCAATGCCTACAGAACATGCTCACCCTTGGAGGGAGACCATGTCACCCAGGGTAAGGAGCCTAGTCTATTGTGTCCCATCACCAACTCTGAAGGAATCATTACCTGTCCTATCAACTGGCTGCCTCATTTGTTCATTCATTCACTTTCTAGGGGGCTGCTGTGTCCCAGCACTGTGCTTGGTGAACTGGTAATACAAGGTAAGCCCCATAGTAGCTCATGCCCCCCTGGGGCTTGCATTCTAGTTGATGAGGACAGAGCAAGCTACAAGGTGGCTATAAGGTGAGGATGGGAGTACAGGTGGGCACAGAATCAAAGGAGCCTTAGAATTCAGGATAATTTGGGATCCTGGAGTTTTTCCAAGTACATTGGGAAGTCACTAGGCATGATAGCAGAAAAGGATGGAATTACTCTTATTCTCACATGGAGAATGGTTTGAATGGAGCAAGAATAGAAGTAGCTAACTGTAACCCTTCAGCACCATGCCCATTCCTGGATTTTCAGGGACATGGGATGCAGGATACACCATATGAACAAAGAGTGGTTCATGACAAAAGCATCTTGGTGGAGGAGAAAGAGCACAGGATGTTAAATGCCAGGTGGTCCTGGCTTATGCCACTAGACAATGAAACCTATTAGCATATGGATTGTATCTGCCTTGTTCTCCACTACATTCCCAGATTGGCCATTCCTGGTGCCTGTCAGGAGCTCAACAAGTAAGATGGATGAATGGATGTGTAGATGGATGTGTAGATGGATACATGTGTGGGTAGATGGATAGATGGGTAGGTGGGTGGATGGAAGGATAGAATTGATGGGTGGGTAGGCAGGTGCATGGATAGGTGGATATATAGACAGATGGACACATGGACGGATGGAGAGGTGAATAGATGAATGGATGGATGATGGGTGAATGAGTGGGTGAATGAATGGCTGGGTGAATGGATGGATAAATAGGTCTAAATCCTTCTATGTTTCATTGTTATTAGGAATAAAAATAACCAAAATTTAAAATTCCTTAAAATCCGTGTGTCCATTTCAATTCATGGTAACTTTAAAGCACCTCCTTCAAGAAGCAATAGATAATCATAGTTAAGAATATGACTCCTACTGTCTGCATAGTCTCAAGGCTATGACACCTTGCTCACATCTCATAACCTCTTTGAGACTGTTTTCACCCATATAAGGTAAAAAAAAATTTAGTGTGACTGTTTCATTTGTCTCTGATGAGAATTAAATAAAATAATCCTTGTAAATTGCTTAGGACAATGTAAATGGCAAATAACGATAAATTATGTACTCTCCCTCCTCCTGTCCTTTCCTCTGTCTTCCTGATATCTGACATTAGCTCTCACAGGGCTGTGCTGCCCTCTTGGCCACACCACCCATCTGTAGGCTCCCACAGCCTTTGACCTTTTTTCCCCCCTTATTCCTATGGGCTCTAATAAGTCATCAATGATATAATAAACAACTATATACAGTTAGCACATGCTGGGCTGAATGTGCTAAAGCTTTCATAACCTAACTCAGAGGAAGAGCATCCAGTAATTAATTTTTAAATGTAATATATATTTAATGTAACATTAATATTTAACTCAGTTAATGCAATATTTAATTTGATATCTAATGCAAATAAAAACAGTAAACAGATTTATTAATGATTTACATAAGTGGATGCCTGGCGTTTTTCTGTGTGGAAGAAAATTTTCAACCCCGTAGAAAGCAAATATGGGAGAGTTTTTGAGCTGGTTCTTATAAGTGGGTCAGAGTTGTCATCTTGTGAAGTAGCAGCCATAGATTTCATTTATTCATATAGTTAATGAGGGCATACTATGTGCTGGGCACTAGGCTAAGATCTAACAGGAAGAGAGGAGGGGTCCTAGACTCACAGAGCTCATGACCTTGTGGGAAGTAACATAAAACTCTGTGAGAACTAAAATAAGCACTAGGAAGGGAACCCTACAGATAGTCACAAACTGAGCCCTCGCAGGACACCTAACCCACACTTCAGGGTAGTCGGGGGCATATGGTCAAAGAAGACTCCTTGGAGGAAGCAATATCTGAACTCACATAACTTGAGGGAAGAGGGGGAGAGTGTTCAGGCAGAGAGAAGAGTTGCTTCAAAGGCTCTAGTTATTGAATGTTTTGCTTCCCCAAAATTGATACGTGGAAACCCTAATCCTCAGTGGGATGGTATTAGGAGGTGGGGCCTTTGTGAGGTAATTAGAGTGGAGCCCTTATGAACGGGATTGATGCCCTTACAAGAAGAGACATGAGAGAGATAATATATCTCTTCACCACGTGAGGACACAACGAGAAAGTGGCTCTCTGCTAACCAGGAAAAGAGTCCTCACCAGGAACCTAATCTTCCAGCGCCTTAATCTTGGGCTTCAGCTTTTAGAGCTGTGAGAATTAAACATGTGTTGTGTAAGCCTCCCAGTCTATAGTGTTCTGTTATAGCAGCCTAGCTGACTAAGACAAAGGCCTGGAGACAGGGCTGTGCCAGAAGTTCAGAACAGCTAAAGAACAGAAGAGAAATGGGTGGCTTGAGATGAGGCTTAGTGGGCCTCAAGAGCCCCAAAAAGAGTTTGGATGGACATTATTCCAAAGGTAATAATATCTAGGCATTGGAATGACATGACCAAGGAATACTCAGGCTGGAACACAGTTCCACAGCTATTATCTGTTAAAGTAAAAAGGAAAAGAAGAGCGTTGTCAATGGGAACGGAAAGAAATGGGCAGATACAAGAAATATTTCAGATAATGAATTGACCAGTCATGGTGACTTGCTTCAACCAACAAGTGAGGAAGAATAACCTAGCAAAGATGATATGTAGAATTTTAACATGAACAATTGGGTGGATGCAATCAAGACATTATGTCACTCATCAATGTCACTTATCACTACTCTCATGTCATACATTGGTGCCACCCTCAGGGACTACACCAGATAAGTCTATTTCTATTTGCACAGCGCAATCTTTCAAATCTGTTCCCAAAAACAAATGTAACACATGAAAGGTGCAAAATGTGGTAATAAAGTGAGTTTCACTTGGGTTCATCGTACAGGAGAATGAAATAAAAATAGCATTGAAATAACTTAATGTCCAACAACAAGGGGATTGGTTAAGTGAAGTTTATAGCACAGTCATACAAGTGACTGTTACACAACTTTCAGAAATCACGCTCCAATGTTATATTTAATGATGTGGAAAAATGGACAATGCATTGTAAATTTTTTACATTTCAATGTACATAAAATAATCTCATTTTAAGCATGTTCTTAAAATGATACATGACACATTATTAATGTTAGTTTTCTTTTTTCATTTAACTTTTATTTTATTTCTTAAAATATTTTATTGCATATGCTATTACATTTGTCCCACTTTCTGCCCCCTCCACCCAGCCTGCCCCCACTTCCATAATCTGTCCTCTCACCATTGTCCATGTGCCTTGGCCCTTCATACATGTTCTTTGACTAATCCCTTCACCTACTTTCAATAAGTTTTCTTTTAATTTTTTATTTCTTTTATATTTTTCTATAATTTCCAGTTTTTCCCATAGTGCATATGTATTACTTTGGTATTCATAACATTATAAAAGTAAACAAAGCTCATGAGTTTTACTATTTAAAACACTACCATGCTTGGCTGGTGTGGCTCAGTGGATTAAGTGCCAGCCTGAGAACCAGAGGGTCACCAGTTCAATTCATGGTGGGGGCACATGCCTGGGTTGCATGCCAGGTCCCCTGTGGGAGGCATGCAAGAGGCAGCCACACATTGATGTTTCTCTCCCTCTCTTTCTCATTCTTTTCCCCTCTCTCTAAAAATAAGTAAATAAAAATCTTTTTAAAAAAGAAAAAAATTTTAGGACTTCCAGCCAAGATAGAGGGTTAGCCTCCTCACACAACTGAAAGAAGGACAACAAAAAATTTAAAAACAAAAAACAACCAGAACTGACAGAAAATCAAACTGTATGAAAGTCCGACAACCAAGGAGTTAAAGCAGAAACATTCATCCAAACTGGTAGAAGGGGAAGAGACAGGCAGCCGGGAGGAGAGGACTGGTGGCAAGGCAGCAGCTGGCAGAGCAGGCAGTCCCACATTTCAGTGCAGATAAACCGGGAAGAACAACTGGGGAAAGACACACCCATGCAACCCAGGGTTCCATTGCCAGGAAATAAAGCCTCAAAACATCTGACAGAAAAAACCTGTGAGGGTTGAGGGGGCGGGAGAAAAGCCAAGCCTCATAGGAGAGTTCATTGGAGAGACCCACAGAGTCCTAGAACATACACAAACCCATCCACCCGGGAATTAGCATCAGAAGGGCCCAATTTCCTTGTGGGTAGTGGGGGAAGTGACTGAAAGCCTGCTGAGAGCCAAGCAATCAGCATTGTTCCCTCTCAGACCCTCCCCCACATACAGCATCACGACACAGCAAAGTGGGTTGCCCTAACCCTGGCAAATACCTAAGGCTCCACCCCTTACTACACTACAGGCACACCAAGACACACACACAAAAATGGCCCAAATGAAAGAACAGACCAAAGCTCCAGAAAAAATACAACTAAGCAATGAAGAGATAGCCAACCTATCAGATGCACAGTTCAAAACACTGGTAATCAGCATGCTCACAGAATTGGTTGAGTATGGTCACAAAATAGAGGGAAAAATGAAGGCTGTGAAAAGTGAAATAAAGGATAATGTACATGGAACCAACAGTGATGGAAAGGAAACCGGGACTCAAATCAACAATTTGGACCAAAAGGAATAAATAAACAGTCAGCCAGAACAGAATGAAGAAACAAGAATTCAAATATATGAGGAGAGGCTTAGTAACCTCTGGGACAACTTTAAACACTGCAACATCCAAATCAAGAGTGGTGCCAGAAGGAGAAGAGGAAGAGCAAGAAATTGAAAACTTACTTGAAAAAAACAGTGATGGAGAACTTCCCCAAGCTGGCAAAGGAAATAGACTTCCGGGAAGTCCAGGAAGCGCAGAGAGGCCCACAGAAGTTGGACCCAAGGAAGCACACACCAAGGCACATCATAGTTACATTACCCAAGATTGAAGATTAGGAGAGAATCTTAAAAGCAGCAAGAGAAAAGGAGACAGTTACCTACAAAGGAGTTCCCATTAGAGTATCAGCTGATTTCTCTAAAGAAACTTTACAGGCAAGAAGGGGCCGGAAAGAAGTATTCAAAGCCATGAAAGGCAAGGACCTACATCCAAGATTGCTCTATCCACCAAAGCTATCATTTAGAATGGAAGGGCACAAAAAGTGCTTCCCAGATAAGTTCAACTTAAAGGAGTCCATCATCGCCAAGCCTTTATTATATGAAATGTTAAAGGGGCTTATCTAAGAAAAAGAAGATAAAAAATATGAACAGCAAAATGACAACAAACTCAAAACTATCAACAACCAAACATAAAAAAAAGTAACAAAAACAAACAAAGCAAACAACTAGAACAGGAACAAAATCACAGAAATAGAGATCACATGGAGGGTTGTCAGCAGGAGTGTAAGAGTGGGAGAATGGAGGGAAATGTACAGGGAATAAGAAGCATAAATGGTAGGTAGAAAGTAGACAGGGGGAGGTTAAGAACTGTACAGGAAATGGAGAAGCCAATGAACTTATATGTACGACCCATGGACATGAACTAAAGGTGGGGAATGTGGTTGGGAGGCAGTATGCAGGGCAGAGGGGGATAAGGGGGGGGATGGGACAACTGTAATAGCATAATCAATAAAATATATTAAAAATAAATTTAAAAAAATAAAAAATGTTTAATAATAAACAACTATGTAAAACACTACCTCATAAAAACATATGAAGCCTGGGTTCATGCTATGAACTGTCCTCCATAACACTACAAGTATAGTCAAAGCCCAATTATGTTCCAAGACCGATAGTCTTTACTTCAAGGACTTATTTCTTAAGACCAGGGATCTCTGGCCAAGCATACTTCACCCCTATCACTTTTTTCTTGACCATGGCCATATCACCATCCTTCTCTCATCACATAAAAAAGAATGAGCAAAGAGAATGTAAATGAATACCAAAGAACTGCTTATGTTGTTAAAAATTCAGATGTGTGGAGACTAAAAAGGGAAACAATGGGAGAAGTGGACCCAGTTGAATAAACATTATAGAAACCTAAGATAGAGAAGAAAAATACAGAAAACTTACCTAGTTATCTTGGGAAAGGATGAAAGAGAAAACCCTTAATATTCTCCAAGGTCTGCTTGTTGTGGTATTATTAAAAATCTAGTCCGAAATTATTTGATATGCCTCCCATCAAGAGGTTCCTCCTCCTTTGAATACGGGTGGGCCCGTGACTTGCTTAAATCAACACAAGTGATGCAATATATGACCTCTGAGACCAGAACATGAAAGACTGTAAGCCCCTCTCTGGGTATCTTGGAAAACTCACTCCCTGGGCATTCCCTCTTGACATGGTTCCTTTCAAAACCCCACCACCATATGATGACAACCCAAGCCACGAGTACAGGTCCCATGGAAGCACTCTGTTCATGAATCTTAGCCAAGCCCAGCCTTTGAGTCATCTCGTCAGATGCCAGACATGTGAGTAAAGAAGTCTCCAGTTAGTGATATCAGCCTCAAGCTGTATGAGTCACCCTCAGGCTACCTGAGTCTTCCTAGCTGAGGCCCCAAACACTGCAAGGCAGAGACAGACAAGCTGTGCCCTGCCCAACTCCTTGACCCACAGAATATACAAACACAGTAAAACCATCATTTTATTTTGATGTTAAGTTTGGAGTGATTTGTTACATAGCAACAGGTGACTGGAGCAAAAGTTGTTTCCTAGAAGTGGGATGCTACTGAATCAAAACGTAAAACATGTGGAATTCGTTTAGAGACAAAGTGACAGGCCTCAAGGAAACAGCTGGTGAGGGGAAAGAGGAAAAGCATTACTGGAAGTTGAAGAAAAAAGGTTCCTTGTTTTAGAAGAAAGTTTGAGACTGTTGCCTGCTTTAATGGGGACTAGAAATGTACTGGGTGAACTCAGTATGCATCTATCTAAGGAGATTTCCAGCATGTCGAAGGTACCATCTGGCTTCTTCTAGCCTCCTGTAATAAACTGGGCAAGGAAAGAGCTCAACTGAAGAATAAATTATATCATTTCCAGATGAAATTTGGAGTAAATATAAGGGACCAGGACAATCTTTTCAGCTAGCTAAAGGTACTCAAAGTAACAACGCTCAATTCCAGACTGTTACCAGAATAGTATTCTTCTTTCAGAGTAAAGCTGAACCCAACAGTATGACCAAAAATTCATTTGTTAAAATATCAGAAAGATGTAAAGTGGTGCCTCCATTTCAGTCAAACAAAACGCCTTCTGAGGATCTTGAAGACAACAGGTTTTTAAAAAATACTAAGAGTGCTGTGCCACAGAAGCCTTCTGGGGGCTTAAATATAGAAGGATTTCAAGAGATTTGTGTATATGTGTGTGTGTGTGTGTGTGTGTGTGTGTGTGTGGTCTAATGAAATAGATAATAAATTGACACATAAGAAATCCATAAAGTTCTTAAATTATACCAACTTGGACTAAAAGGAACCAAGACAGTACTAATAAAGAGAGTCCTTTGTGTCCCCAAACTTCTATGCACAGAAAGCGAGTGGAGAAATCCACTTAGTTGCAAACATGGCTACTTAAGAGGAGGAAAGGATGAGTCAAAGGTCAGAACCAAGATCTTAGAGAATAGAGCTGAAAACCACAAAAATCATTTTCAGGGAACTCTTTTGAACCTTAATTAAGAAATGGATATCATATGCCAAACTGAATTCCAGAATTACTGCTGTGTTTTCCCCTTTCTTGAATGGGAATATCTATTTGTAGTTATCCTATGCCTGTCTCATCATTGCATATGAAGCAGGGGAGGGAGTTCAGATAACTTGTCTCTTTAGCTTACAGGTCTTCAGATCTACGCTATATCCAAGGAACCAAATTCAAGAATCCTTAACCACATCTGGAACTTAAATAAGGTTTATGAGATCCTTGGCATCAGGCCAACCCTGGTGGTATAATGGGAAATACTTTAGGGCGAGGGCTCTTGAGGGAGTCAAGTGTGTTCTGCAGGTGAGAGAAGTGCAAATAATCTGTAGGCAGATGGAATATTGTGTTGGTTTTAAAAGCATGGCCTCAAATTCTTTAATACCCTTCTTAGTGAGATGTGGGATCAATCTCCCCTGGGTGTCTACCCTCCTGGCCCACCCTGAAGAGTTTAGACTTGCCATACTCCACGATTATGTGAGCCAATTTCTTAAAATAAATGTCTTTTTATATGCATACACATCCTATTTGTTGTGCGCAACTCAAGCCCAAAGGTCTTTGGCTACAGAATCCTCTCTTGCTCAGGCAGGTCTTTTGTTCTATTCAGGTCTTCAATTGATTGGATAAGGCCCACCCACATTATGGAGGGCAGTCTGCTTTACTCAAAAACCACAAATTTAAATTTTTAACATCATCAAAAAACATCCTCACAAGAACACTCAGAGTAATGTTTGACCATATATCTGGACACCATGGCCCAGCCAAGTTGACAAAAAATTAACTACCACACCAGTCCAAACTCCTGCCCCCAAAATAAAAGGGTTGTTGCTTTGTGCCTCAGGGTGGACAGTTATACAGCAATACAACAGTGGAACACTCTTGATAGAAACTCCTCCAAAGTAGGATGTGACGGTCTCGGGCCAGGCACCTCCATATCTGAGCCTCTGGAAGTGCCATTTGCTCAGTAAGAAACTACAAATAAAACCCAAATTCTTCACATGGGCTGGTATGATTTGTCCTTGGCCCACGCTCTCCAGCCTATCTGCTAAGGCTCTCCCTAATGCTCCCTCTACTTCATCCACCACTCCTAGAACACATCCAAACTCTTTCTATTCTCTTTACCTAGGATGCTCTTCCTCTTTTTCCCACTTGGGAGCTAAGCTTAAACATTATTTTCCCTGACAACCACTCTATCCAAAGAAATTCCAAATGGGCAAAGGAGCAACAAACCCCTTCTGCCTTCTCCATGAGAACTTAACCTTCAGTTAGCTTCCTAGCCTTGAATTCCTGGTAACCTTAGTAGTTGAGATGTCAATTCTATTACTAGGCAACATTGCCTGGAGTAAAATGACCACTCACTGGTTCTTTGCATTGGTCTGCGAAGAACTATAAATGGACTGTAAGTATCTGATGGAATGCCATACTTTGAACATCATTATTTGGTAATAAGATGCTCCTTGAAGAGATCCTGAGAGCCCTGCCTATAGGATTGCGATAACAGATACTGACTCCAATGAGACATGCAGATTCTAAGCCAGGGCAGAGCCACACCTGCTCAATGTGAAGTCATCTCCTTGTACTGGAGCTATGCTGCATGGACTTCTGATGAGAAGGAGCACCTGGTGTTGCCCTGCTGGCCAGTTTCATTTCTCATTCTCTACCCTTTTAATGTTTATAATGCTAAAAGTGAACTGTGGTGTTCTTAAGAGTCTGAATGTTTAGTTGAATCTAGGAAAACCCTTAGAGCACCTTCCTATTCTATTATTTTCTTGCATCACCCTGTTTTCCCTTCATGGTACCTTACAAATTTTGTTTATTTCTTTCTTTATTTTTGGTCAATCTGAGTCCTCCTTTTATTTTTTAATATAGTTTATTGATTTTATGCTATTATATATATCCCATTATTTTCTCCCTTTTATTCTCCTCCACCTTGTACTCCACCCCACCACCATTCTCCCACCTTAGTTCACGTCCTTGGGTCATACACATAAGTTCTTTGGTTTCTCCATTTCCCATACTATTCTTAACCTCCCACTTTCTATTTTGTACCTACCATAAATGCTTCTTATTCCCTGTACCTTTTCCCCCATTCTCCCCTCACCCCCTCCCTGCCCATAACCCTCCATGTGATCTCTATTTCTGTGGTTCTGTTTCCATTCTAGTTGTTCGCTTTGTTTGTTTTTGTTTTGTTTTGTTTTTAGGTTCAATTGTCGATAGTTGTGAGTTTGTTGTCATTTTACTGTTCATATTTTTTATCTTCTTTTTCTTAGATAAGTCCCTTTAACATTTCATATAATAAAGGCTTGGCGATGATGGACTCCTTTAACTTGAACTTATCTGGGAAGCACTTTTTGTGCCCTTCCATTCTAAATGATAGCTTTGGTGGATAGAGCAATCTTGGATGTAGGTCCTTTGCCTTTCATGGCTTTGAATACTTCTTTCCGGCCCCTTCTTGCATGTAAAGTTTCTTTAGAGAAATCAGCTGATAGCCTAATGGGAACTTCTTTGTAGGTAACTGTCTCCTTTTCTCTTGCTGCTTTTAAGATTCTCTCCTTATCTTCAATCTTGGGTAATGTAACTGTGATGTGCCTTGGTGTGTGCTTCCTTAGGTCCAACTTCTGTGGGACTCTCTGCGCTTCCTGGACTTCCCAGAAGTCTATTTCCTTTGCCAGCTTGGGGAAGTTCTCCATCACTGTTTTTTTCAAGTAAGTTTTCAATTTCTTGCTCTTCCTCTTCTCCTTCTGGCACCACTCTTGATTTGGATGTTGCAATGTTTAAAGTTGTCCCAGAGGTTACTAAGCCTCTCCTCATATATTTGAATTCTTGTTTCTTCATTCTGTTCTGGCTGACTGTTTATTTATTCCTTTTGGTCCAAATCGTTGATTTGAGTCCCGGTTTCCTTTCCATCACTGTTGGTTCCGTGTACATTATTCTTTATTTCACTTTTCACAGCCTTCATTTTTCCCTCTATTTTGTGACCATACTCAACCAATTCTGTGAGCATGCTGATTACCAGTGTTTTGAACTGTGCATCTGATAGGTTGGCTATCTCTTCATCACTTAGTTGTATTTTTTCTGGAGCTTTGATTTGTTCTTTCATTTGGGCCATATTTTTTTTGTCTCGGCGTGCCTGTTATGTAGTAAAGGGAGGAGCCTTAGGTATTCGCCAGGGTTAGCAAGGTATTTTGAGGCTTTATTTCCCTATGCTGGAAGCCTGGGTTTCATGATCTGTGTCATTCCCCAGTTGTTCCGCCCTGTTCTCTGGCTGCTGCCTTGCCATGAGTCCTCTCTACCCTAGCTGCACATCCCTGCCCCTCCTATCACTCTGAATGAATGTTTCTTCTTTAACACTTTGGTTGTTGGACTTCCATACAGTTTGATTTTCTGGCAGTTATGGATATTTTTTTGTTTTTAAATTTGTTGTTGTTCTTCTTTTGGTTGTGTGAGGAGGCAAAATGTATCTACCTATGCCTCCATCTTGGCCGGAGGTCCAACACACTTAGTTTACTAATTATCTATTTGTTTATTGTCAGTCTGTCCCCTAGACTGTGATCTTGAGGAAGACAAGGACCATTTCTGTTTTGTTCTTCCTTGTAAACTCAGCACTTACCTTAGTGCCTGTCACATAGTAGGAACTTGATAAATATTACATGGATGGATGAATGCACAAACAAGATTAGAGGAAGAAGCTGCAAGAGACAAAGTAAGGGGTAAACAAAATCCAAATTGTGGAAGGCTTTATTGAAATGCATATCAGCAGTGAATTACCCTAAGGACTTTGAAGATATGCTGAAGATTTTCAAGCTAAAAAAGAGGAAATATATGGTTTATGTTTCAGAAAGGTCATCCTGGCAGCAGTTGAGGGAAGGGGGACTGGGGCAGGAGAGATAAGAGGCAAGGGAACAATTAGAAGACCATAGCTAATAGCTCTGGTGAAAGGCAGTGGTGGGAGAGAGAAAAAACAGTCTCAAGAAATGCTTCAGAAGCACAGGCTTTGCACTCAGTGACCAATTTAGACCTGGGAAGTAGAAAAATTGAGGAATCTAGAGTGGTCACCGAACTGGGACTTGAGGGACTAGGCCAACAGTGGTGAAGTTAACCTGGAGAGAGATACAGAAAAGGCAATGGGTCTGGGGATAGGAGAGATGGTGAATTTGATTTTGAACCTTCCAGGAGAGATGTCAACCAGAGGGTTGGAGTTAGGGAAGCTGAGTGTCAGCACATATGGGGGTGGGGTGTAGTTAGGAGCCATGGACATGATTGAAGCCATCCAGAAAGTATGCCACGTGAAATTTAAAGACCAAAGATAAAACTCAGCAGGTTCAGAAAGAAGAGCTGAATAGAGATGCTGGGAGGGATCCTATCAGAGTTGAAGCAAAATGAGAGAAGATGAATGTTTTTGAAAACTCATGACACTGTGCTTCTATTTCTATGGTGGAATTGATTTCTTTCCTAAATAATAGTAATTTATATTTTTATCTAATCCCTCTAAAGTAGAGTAGAATGCTTTTCCATCTTTGAATCCTCTGATGTCCTGCACATAGTAGGTCCTTAATAACTTCCCCATAATCTGAACTGTCTGAGGACTGGGGCAGGGTAGGGGATCACTAATTAGTTTCAATCCAGACTAATTGCTTTTTTAAACTCTCATCTAAATCTGACTCCTAATAAGTTCTGAGAATCGATGTTTCATTATTTTTTGCCACAGCGGAGTTTATCCCTGTTGCTGGGTCATTACAAATCATCGCTCTCTGAGAGGTCCCCTTTCTATTTCTCATTTCCTGATCTTTCAGCAGG
This sequence comes from Micronycteris hirsuta, assembly GCA_004026765.1. Taxonomy (NCBI): domain Eukaryota; kingdom Metazoa; phylum Chordata; class Mammalia; order Chiroptera; family Phyllostomidae; genus Micronycteris; species Micronycteris hirsuta. Next base: position 161,019 of record PVJI01001594.1, on the reverse strand, counting down.
ATATCTTTGTTCTTGAAAGCGAAAGAAAAAAATTAAATGGATCTTTGAAAATAACAACTGGGACTAACCAAACCAGGGGAAGAGGTGCTCTGATTCTCTCAAAGAGCCCACTCCAGACAGAATCCATATTGCTCAAGAGGAATAAAGGGAAGGCTCCCTTTGGGCCTCAACTGAACTGATATTTTCAGTGTGTATCTGCCATTCATTGAATGTCATTTGTTGAGGTGTCAGCCAAGCAGTTTACATGTGACCCATTTAATTATACCAACAATGCTAAGAGGTTTGGACTCTGATCAGTCCTGTTTTCTAGATGGGGATGCTGAGAGGTTAAGGAGCCTGCCCAGGTCATGGAACTATTATGCTACAGAAGTCTGCTTGAAACCGGTACATATTCCCCTAAAGCGGGCTGCCATGCATATCCTGTGTGTACGTCCTCCTCTGAGTCACTGGGGACCCAGAAGAGCCTGCTTAGAAGTCACAGAGCATTCCCTGCCTGAAGCCCCAAATGTTACCACAGAGGGATAATAGTGGCAAGTTTCCTCCTGGCTCTGGCCCCAGACAACAATCCCTTCTTTTTTCCCTGGCACTGAGCTTCCTCCATAGAACGTTTTGTGTGCAATTGAGCAAAACAGTACCCCGAGAGCAAAGAAAGAGACAGGGCTCAGGCTCTCCACACAGTGTCAACGTCTTCTGATGGCACGGAGCATCCCCTACCCAGCCCCCTGGTTTTTACTACAGTGGTTCTGAGCATGAAGGAACCATATCAGGAGCAGCTCTCCAAACCAACAGAGACTCTCTCGGCTTTCTATGTGCCAAAGCAGAAGAAATCAATAAGCAATAAACTTGTGGGTGATCCACCGCCCCCTATCACCAGAACCCTCTGTAAATCTTAGGGGCTATTGATTACCTTGTCCCTCATTACCCCACCTCCACTTTCATCTAGGGGTGAGAGTGTCTAAAGGGAGACAGCAAGGAATTGCAATGGCTGGGAATCCAGCGGGATGGGCTTCAGACCCTGCCTACGAGACCTACGGTATATCATCCCTTCTATCTGAGCCTCGCTTTCCTCACCTGTACAATGAGATTAATTACAGCTCCTGTCTCTTTAGATACAAGGAGCCAATGCATGGAGGGCACTTATTTATCCCAGTCCCTAGAAAACTGTAAGACCTCAGCAAATGTAAAATATTAGCCATTATTATTATCTTTACACAACTGACTGCAAGTAAAGAGCTCTGCAGAGCTCTGGGTAAATTGTAAGGGCAGATGTCACAAAGCCTAGGGATGGCACAAGTACTTCCAGATTTCCAGTTCAGTATTAGACAGGAGAAGGAGCATGGAGCAGGCTTGGGCTCAAATCCTGACCACATCCCTTTGGATCTTGGGCAAGTTACTTAACCTCTCTGAGCCTAGTAGAGTTCAGGGTCTAATGTGAGAGACAGGTAGTCAAATAATCATGCAAATAAATGCAAAAACAGAAACTGATATTTATGCTACTATGAAGGAAAGAAGAATGATTCTGAGAGAGCAAAATAACAAAGCAACCTACAGCAGACAGCAAGGAAGAGGGTAGCGATGGGGATGATTCTCTGAGGAAGCTAAGATGAGCAGGAGTCAGGAGGTAGAGAGGAAAGAGGAGCATTTCTGGGGGAGGAACAACACCTGCAGAGACCCAGTGGTGGGAAGGAAGACGGTGTGGTGACAACAGACCGTCCAGAGGGCGGCGGCACAGAGAGGAGGAGATGAGAGTTCCACACTGGAGAGGCAGGCAGCAGGCAAACCCCGCGGCTCTAGGAATAAATGTCCTAGAAGACAGAGATTTATATCAGCTCTGCTCTTGATTTAGCCCAGATGCCCAGAAAAATGCCAAGCACATAGATGGCACTCAAAGAAATTTGCCGCACTTATAAAAAGTGAACTCGTATAACTTATTATTAGCAGGTCAGTCACTTAGGGGTGAATGCACCTTGCACTGAGCTCTGGTCCATGGTAAGCAATGCCAGATGGAGAGTCCAGGGTTCTAGATTGTCAACAGTTAGGAAAGGCTGCTTCCCTCAAGCACCTACCCTGTGCACGTCTACAGGATCTTAACCGAGCCTCCTGTGTGGGCCCAGAACACACAGAAAACACTGGTGTGCTCGGAAAGTGAGAGATTTTCTCTGTGAGGTAAATTCTTTTTTCAGGAAAATTCTATGCTCAAACAGCCCACATAGGAGAGGTATTTATTTCCCAGCTGTCACTATATTTCAATGAGCAGCCCCATTTTATAGTGAAATGTCCCAAACACACCTAATTCAGGCTCTTTTCCTCTGGAACACACACAGCACTTCCCTTCTCTCCTTCTCCCAGTTAGGAGAGTGGGGTTCAGGAATGACTTCGAGTAGGCAAGCCTTGAGACCCTAAATGGGGATCTAGGGAAGGTGGAGACATGGTGTCTATATCTAATATAATACTGCTCACAGTTGAAGAAATGGAGGTTTAGTTTTCAGACTCTCAGGAAAATAGGCTGCTCCCTCCTGGCAACCTGAACACCCCCTAACTCAGGAACCTGATGTCAAAGGGTATATTCAGTCCATTGTCTAGGAACTGATCTTCATCACACATTCACTTCCCATGACTGTCATGTTACCCCATATGACTTCACCATCAGCCTCAACTAATTGCACAGAGGCTGAGACCCGACCCAGAGGGAACCAATCCATTGGCTGATGGGCAACCAATCAGATTCACTCTGCTCACAGTAAGTGGGAAGAGGCCATAGTCAGAGCCACAGGCACATGAACTAGAAAGTCTCATAGCCACCTAAGGCATATGTGCCCATGCCATTCCAGACACAGAAGAGACTGAGCAGTGAGCAAAGCCAGATCACCACTGGCTGCAGAGAGATTGGGAAAGGATATGATATGTATTAGGGGAATCTGACAGAAGACCACACAACCCAGGGAGAGAGAATAGGGCAGAGAGAGGGTAAGTAACAGTTGGAAGGTCACACAGCTTATGAGTGCCAGCACCAGGATTTGAGCACAAGCTTAACTCCAGGCTCTGAGTTCTTACAACAGCACATACTGCTCTCTGCAGAAGGGTGGCAGGGGGAAACTGCTTTGGGGGAGAAGATTATTCAGAGAAGGGGAGGGATCTACAGATGGAGATGGTAAAGGAGATAAAAGGAGAAGATGCTGAAAGCAGACACTAGCCAAGGAACTTGTGCTGTAGTTGTGGCATTGTCCTTTCTTTCTGATGTTGTTTTTTGTTTGTTTGTTTGTTTGTTTGGCAGTTAGTCTTTATTGAGTGTGTGTGTGTGTGTGTGTAAGCCAGGAAATGTACCAAAGTCTCATATCACTTATTCATGGACCACCCCACAAGAGGTCTGTGCAGGAGTTATTATTAATCCTCATTACAGCTGATAAAGCCACTTGCTGGTGGAACCAGCGTGTGAGCCTAGGTCTGTGTGTCACCCAAGACCACACAGCTGCCTGGAGTGTGACTTCTCCATCATGCCGAGCACAGCAGACAGGTCAGAAAGGTGTCTTGGCCGTGGGGATGGAGGGGAAGGTCCAAAGGACATTTCAGGGGATGAGGGGGCAGGCAGAGGACTACTTAAGTAGACAACCAGGGACACCCAACAGGCTAACAGGGGGGCGGGGGAAGCTTCCACAATTCTTAGAGAGAGATGAAACAAAAAAAAGGAAGTAACATGCCCAGTGATTGCTTCTGATTTTAAGCATTTCCTGAATTTTTCTGTAACCACTAACTACCACCTTCCATCCTTCCATTCATATCCTTTTTAAGACTTTCTGAGTGTTTGAGGGCCACTGTACCTTCTCTGACGCCTTGCCAACAAAAACCAGCAACTAGATCATTATCCCTTTTACCTGACAAATGTCTCCACTCAAGTGTCAATTACTCAACCTCTATTGTCCCCTTGATGCATGCAATTCATCAGCTGGAATTGTTACTTCCATGGCAAAATTTGTCTTCCTTCATTTCCCATTAATGTCTTATAACAGTGCAATACAATCTTGGCATATCCAAGTGAGTCTTGCTCAGGGTAAGAATTCACTTTCAAAACCCTTTACATCCATCAGCAAAAATCAATGTGATTGTTAAAGGGTCTTTTACTTGTTAGGGCAATAAGATTCTTTAAGCTAAATGTTCTTTTTACTCCTCATCCTACTCAAAGCATACCTGGTTTAAAAAAGAAAAAACAAAACTCAGAGGAAAGATGTTTTATTTTGCAGATGACAGAACTTCCCCTGTTTAAAAGCAGTTCAGCATATAGTACTGGCCAGATTGTTCCTTATTAAATAGTCCAGAAAAACTTAATGGAAATGGTCCAAACTAGCTAACTTAAATGGATAAAGTCGTGCCACCCTGTAAATGTGAACACTGAACTGTAACAGGATGTCAAGTTCAACAGAGCACCACTAGGGTGGCTGAGATGGTGATGCAGAAATTGACAGATGAGTGCAGGACTGATCGTGCGTATTATTTCTCCACCTCTAACTGCTGTCAGGAAATCCAGAATCTGAGGAAATAGAGAGTGACTGCTGCAGGAAGGATTTGAGATGGTTGTTTGAATTGATTGTTTTGGGTCCTTTCATTTATCCAACAAATACTGACTGCCTAAAAAGTATTAGACACTATGATGGTGCTAGGGATTGCCATAAATAAGAGACATGATTGCCACCCTCAGTGAGCTCACAGTCTATGGAGATCCACGTAGCAAAAGGAAGGTATGAGATGTCATGAGTGCATATAAAGCAGAGACACAAGAGCTGGGAGAGAAGAAGCCAGAGAGATGGGGCACTGCCATCAAACACCATGTCCTGTTGATTCTCATTCTGAAGTATTTCTCAAATGAGTCTCCTTCTACACACCTCCCCTATTGTCACTTTACTCTAAGCACCAATTCACTCTACTTGGACTATTGTAACAGCTTCCTACAGAGATTCCAGGAATCCATCCTAGGTCCTCTCCTACCACCCCCCCCACCCCCCACATCACTGCCAGAGTAACGCAGAGGGGTCATTGAAGTGCAAGTCTAATCATCTATCTCCCTGATAAAACTCACCAGAAGAAAAAGAGAAGGAGGGCCCTGGGGGAGGAGGGAAAGAAGGGAGGTGAGGATGGGTAGTCACTTCCGTGAGTCACTATGACCTTCCTAGCAAGTGATCTTGGGCAACTGTCTTCAACTTTACTTTCCTCACTGACAAACAGGAGCAGATCACAGCACAGGTTGAAGTAAACAACACTGCCAATATTCAGCTCTTTTTGACCTACAAGAATGACGAGTCCATATGCTTCAACTTAATGCCTTCATCATGAGGCTGTTAGGAAATGAAATGAGATTAGCATGGTGCCTGGCATACAGGAATGCTCCACGAACAGCAGCTATTGTTCACCTGCTTCCTCCCTCCGTTAAGTCCTACCATCTATCTTTGCAAAATCTCACTCTGACCATTTTGTGCAACCAGGCTGCTAGATATCCATGGGCATTTGGCCCTGAGACCCTGAGACATTTCAGTTGGAGGAGAGGCTGGAGCAGGTACCTTTCTTCTCCCCATGTTACAGCCCATCAGTAGAGCGATCATTATTTCTGGCCAGTTCTGCCGAGCTGATGTCTGCCTAGCACAGAGGAAAATTGTTTCTGCCACATCCTCCAATAAGAATGATTTTCTTCATGCTCCGTTTGCCTACAACTGTCTTTCCGATCAGTCTCACTGTTAGCACATAGTCTACATGCTTGAAATTCAGCCAGAAGAACTGGGTGAAATTTATGATCCGCTGACTACTGAAGCTCTAAGCTATCAGATTTGAATATAAATGTTGGAATGAGGTCATCAGAAGCAACAGGTAGCATGACAGCCAATCTGAAAATTTACCATGCCAGAAATCCATACTTTAATCTGCTACCAAGTAAAAGCATTTATTGGACAACCTACGTTAATTAATAGAACACAGAAATTTTCCCAGCCTTTTATTTTGAGATTATAATTTTTGATGGAGTTTCAAATGCCTCCATGTCACTATTAACAGCAGCGTTTTGCCAATAATGCTTTGCTCAAACAGAACAGTTCATTAGTGCTAAAACCAATTTACTGGAATGGGCTGAAAATCACCTCGGTTTTCTCTATTAATGTATTACAAGATGAAATATTTCATGAATCGCTGGTTGACATGCTTGACACTTCCTCTCATACTGCTTAGCTCACTCAAGATGGAAAAATCTCCATTCAGCAAATGAGATGCCAGGGACTAGCTAAAAAGTAAATCCAGGCCTTTAAAAATGGTTTATTGCCCTACAAAATAGAGTCAGCCCCCATCTATATTTTCTAATGAACTTATCTCTTACAAGATAATCCTTGAGATAAATGAAATCATCAAAGCAAAATGCTTAAGATGGTATCCGATCCAGAGTCAGCACTAAATAAATACTAGCTACTGGGGAGGAGGAGAGCCTGAAGACTAGAGAGGTTCAGATCACAGACTGCAAGTCACACGATGAAGTCAAAAATCCATCTCTGCCATTTCTTAGTTTAGGTGACCTCAGGCTTAGAGCCAACCTCTTTCATCGTTAGTTTGTTTTTCCCAGCTCTAAAATGGGCATTATTACATTAGTTCCCTGAGGCTTCCCTGAGAAGTTACCACAGACTTAGAGGCTAACAACACTAGAAATTTACTTTTGCATAGTTCTGGAGGCCAGAGGTCCAAAATCAAGGCATTGACAGGGCCATGCTCCCTCCGACGGTTCTAGGGGAGAATCCTTCCTGTGTTTTCTAGTTTCTAGTGGCTCCAGGCGTCCCTTGGCTTGTGGCAGCATCACTCCACAATCTCTGTCTCTCTGTCTGTATATCCTCACCTCTTCTAGGATTTGAACGAGCCCTAAATTCAAGGTGATTTCATCTTGAAACCCTTAACTAATTAGGTCTTCCAAAACCCTATTTCCAAATAAGGTCACATTCCAAGGTTCCACGTGGATATGAATTGGCGGAGCACTATTCAACCCACTACAGGAGGTAATGATAGAGCCTGCTTCCTAGGATGGTTGGTAAGATTAAGTGAGAAAATTGCACATAAGGTGCTTGGTCAAGAGCTGGCACCCAGTAGGTAAGGCTCAGTAGGAGCTACAGATGGATACAACTACTCTAATTTACACTTCCCAAAGCCACTTAGTTTTAAAAAGCTGCATGTTTTCCTGGAAGCACAGCTGTCCTCGCTTGGTTCTTCTGTTGGCACCACCATGCACAGTCTGGGTTATTATCTTTAAATCAACGGTGTTTTGAGTCATCATCTCTGAATGCCCTGCAATTCTTCAAAGCCACCAAAGGGGACTTTCCTAACACAGAAAACACCAAGTGCTCACATGCCTTTCCCTGTGGAGCCTCCATCCTGCCTTGGCTTCCCAGACGTCTCAGAACAGGGTCCAGACTCTCTGGGACTCATGGTCTGGTCCTGCCTCCTTCTCTAGTTCCAGCTCTAACTCTGACTCCACCTATTTTTCTAATTGGAAACTTTACTTGAAAAAATAAAATTCCAAATATTCAAGTGAGACACAAATCCACTGTTCTTGCTTTGAGGCCTGTGAATTGGTCTGTGACTTCTTTTGTGGTAGGACATTTACATGAGTGGAATTCCAGTTTCCTAGGGAACCTACATGACTGTAGTTCCAGTCATGCTGAATATTTTGCAGTTCCTTTAACATGTGGCACCTTTTTGCAATGTTATTCTGACTGGATAGAACATCCTTTCACACCTTCCTTTTTGAATGTGACCCCCCCTAAGTCATGCTCTACTTTCAAGTCTCAGATGAAGCATCATCTCCTCCAGGAAGCCTTCCTAGTTTGAGTTGTCACTTCTGAGTTAAGTGCCTTATTGTATACTTCTCAAGTGACACAATCAAAGCATTACTCTCTCTTCATAGTATACCTGCTGATTACATGTCTATCTCCTTGGCCATATGAAGAGTTTCTTAAGGTCAAGGATGGTGTCTTACCACTATACTGCCAATGCCAAACCTAGAGCCAGGCCCATTGTAGAAAATCCAGTAAACAAAGAAATCAATGAATGAATCCTCAAAGCTCTACCTACAAGAATCTGATAAATATGAGATTGAAATTATGCATGTCATCTAACTAGAGACCCACTACCTGATTTTCTTGTGGTTCCGGACGCAGGCAGTATGATTCAAACAACACTATTCTAGGCCAGAACAATGGCCCAAGTCAAGACACCATGATCCTGGAGACAAACCTCAATTTTCACATTCAATTTTTTCTTGAAAACCCACATCCATATACGCATACATGCATACATAAGGAACACAGAGAAGCTTGGTGCTTGGCAGGCATATGACAAGGTAAGTCTGGAAAATGTGGCTTAACCAGCTGTACAATCTTTGAAAAACCCTTAACTTTTGGGGGCCTCAACAGCTTCCATGATTTAACAAGTGAGTTAGTCTAGAAGAATGACTCATGAGAATCTCATTCTGTTTCTTTGAAATTCAAATAACTGCCCTTGAATTCACCACCCATACCCCAACCTCCACCCAACTAAATTTTATTAAACATACACTCAGCTTCCTTGAAAGAAGATCCATTTGTCTTGTGATTCCTGGACAGGTAGAACACAGCTTCCAACCAGTCCTGCTGCTAAATCATAATGTCTATCACTTTGCAGGAATAAAATATTGACTGTTTACCCAGAGTCATAGAGAGTTTCAATCTGGCCTTACCCAAAAGGCTCCTAGAAAAATTGAACATTGTGCCTTCTCTAAACTCCCAGGCAAGTCAGGAAAACCCTAGAGACTCTAGTTCTTTTAGGTTAAGGCTAAAACAACTCACTTGAAAATTTTTTCAGCTAAACAAAACATAGTTTTATTCCCATAGCTTTATCTCTGTTCTCCGATATTCCAATATTTAGCAGGAATTCTTTCTGAAGCACTGGCCTAGGTTGAAAGGCAGGTGTCCTCTAAGGAACCTATATGGGAGTATATGATAGAGAAGGGATTTTGTGCCTGAAACAATAAAGCACCAAAGACCCCAGAATTATGAGGTTTGTGCAAAGCCCAAACATTACAGCGGTGCAAACAGTCATTATATTTGCATTGTGCTTCATAGCTTTCAAGAGGTCTTATTATACACTATTCCACTGATAGACTCAAACATATCTAACATGACATTCATTCTAGGAGGATAAATCATTCTGATTTTTTTATCATCTCCCCATATTATTCAACCAATTTAAATACTATCAAATGGTAGTAACAGCCAAACTAATATCTTTACCTCTGGCATTTATGCTGAGCTACGTATGAGTATTTTCAGCTGCCAGCTTGACATCTCCACATGAATACTTACTAGTACGAAATCTAAATCAAACTTTCCATTTCAACTGACCCTATTCCAAACTTATCCTCTTCCCATCTTTCTCGTCTCATTAAATAGCACCACTATCCACCCAGTCACTCAAACCAAAAACCTCAGAGACAGCCTTATGTCCACTTCCTCATCCTTCATGTCCAATTCATCAGCGAGTTTCACTGGTTCCACCTTCAAGGCACATATCCTGGGTCTGTACATCCTTTCCGCCCACCCGACCCAAACCACCACCATCTGTCTCCCATAGGAATGACTGCAGTAGCCTTCTCGCTCCCCCATCATCCATGTTCCACCCAAGTACCAAAATATTCTTTTAAAAATATAAACCATATCATGTCCCTTCCCTGCTTAAAAGCCTTCAGTGATAGCCCATTCCATGTAAAATCAAGCCCAACTTCTTCGTGGCTTCTGAAGCCCCGTGTGTCTAGTCAGATCATGTCAGAATATCCTCCTCCTGACTCAAGAGGAACCAGCCACACTGATTAAGCCCTAGCCCACCTTGTTTGCTGACCCCCATCTGTCCAAAAGCCTGGCTCCTTCTCACCTGCAAGTTGAGCTCAATGTTATCCCCTCAAAAAGCCTCCCTGATCGCCCATCCAAAACAGAATTACTATATGTCCCCATTACTTTCTACCACCTCATTCCATTTTTCTCACAATATTAGTATAATTGGAAGTTAACACATTTATTCATTTATTACTTTCTTATCATCTTCCATTCCATACCCCTGCTAGAACACTGGCTCCAAAGCAAGAGAGATCTTGTCTCTATTATTATTCTGATCACCTCCTACTCACCCCGTGGTGAAGGAGGGATCCTGACCCTTAACAGTAGGAGATGGCCGGACACATGACACCTGGCACTGGTCAGGTGAGATCAACATCAGTTATTAGCCACATATTAGCCACAGCCTGAGGAGAGGACACCACACACCAGGCAGGACCACACAGCGTTTCACTCAGGAACAAAGTGAACCAGCAGGAGCTGTGAGCAGCAGGCTTTGTAATGACCCAAGGGTGAGGTGACCCCTGCTTTCCCACCGGGGGATAAGATTGGCTTATTTGAATAATTTCACAAATTAGCAGGGAAAAGCCTATTCGGTTAAGGTTGGGGTGGACTGCAGCTGGTCTGACTGGTGGGGGTGGAACCTAGCTGAGTGGGTAGCCTTTCCCACTGGGTGGGGCACATCTGATGAGAGTAGGGGGACTCATGGTTAGGCTTTTGGGGGTTTGTGAGGCCCAAAGATGTCAGGGCAGCACTTAAAATTGTAGGCCTTACAATACACTTGTACACTGGTTTATGTCCAGTGCCTGGAACATAGCAAGTCCCCGGTAAATATTTAGTAAATGAAGAAATGAGTCCAAATAATAGATCTTCCCTGTTTTCCACCTTTGGTTTGGCCATCCGGACACTTCCAGAACTCAGAGTGTAACATGGGTGACTGGACGGGCAGTGAGTGTGGCTCAGCTTCCCCAAGTGTTCCTTCTATGAGTGAGTCTTCCTTCATTTTCACCACCTATCCAGCTTTTTCTCTTTAGTGCAGTAGTTCCCCATCATCCACAGCTTTGCCCTCTGTGGTTCCAGTTCCACGGACCAAAAACATTCAATGAAAATTCCAGAATAAGCAATTTACACGTTTCAAATTGTGCGGCATGCTGATGAATGATGAAATCTCATGCCACCCTGCTGGGGATGTGAATCATCCCTTTGCCCAGCATATTCACACTATATGTGCTCCCCACCCATTTGTCACTTAGTGGCTGTATCACCAGAAGGTCAATAGTAGCCTAACGCCATGTCACAACGCCTACGTCATTCCTCTCCCTTCCTCTCGTCACGCAGGCTTTGCATCATCTCCGATCATCACAAGAAAGCTGAGCACAGCACAATAGGATACTTTGAGAGAGACCACGTTCACACAAGTTTTATTACAGTATATTGTTGTAATCGTTCTATATTATTACTAGTTTTTGCTAATCTCTCAGTGCACCTACGTTATTAAACTTTATCGTAGGTAGGTATGTATAGGAAACGACCACAGTGCATATAGGGTTCAGCACTATCTGGAGTTTCAGGCATCCAGTGGGGGTCTTGGAACAGCATTTCCCATGGATACTGGCAGACCACTCTTGCTGTATTCCACGTGGACTGGAAGCGTAATATTCACAAAGAAGAATATCAATGCAATGTTTTGTTTCAAGTACAAATGAACAATGTTATGGATGAAGAATGGGTCTTCTATACAAATACCTGTTCATCTCTTTCCTTTATTTTTCGTCCAAACTGTTGTACTCAAAGGTGTCCCTGTATCTTTATAACATGGTAATGTGGTCAGACCCCCCTTTTTTTAATATTCACCCATTTGCACTAGAAGAAAATGAAAATGTGATGTTCAACAGCCAATGACATGTTTTAATTAGAGCTTCTGATGTATATTGCAATGGTTCTTTTAATATGAATGAGGGGCTTACTCATTAGAAAGAGATTTGAAAAATACAGAGTGTAAGAAAGAACAGAATAATTACTCATAGCCTCATCATGCAAACACAGCCATTGGGAGATTCTTCTGATCTCTTTTTGCAGGCCCAGTTGTTTTTAACAGAGCTGGATTTACACTACATACATACACAATGTGCCTTATTTTTAGTTAACATCACAATACCACCATTTTTGATGTTGTATCCTTAAAAACAGAATTTTTAATGACTTCATCCAATTGTATCAATTGGGTGAAACTTAAGTTTTGTAGCTGTTTACCTACACTTAGATATTTAGGTTGCTTGCAATATTTTAACAGTGCTGAGCACATTTTTATTCTTAAAAGTTTATTGATACTGAGGATGATTTTCTTAGGAGAAATTTTCAAAATCTCTGGCCTAATGTTAAAGATATGTTTAAGGTTTTTAAATCTATATTATCAAATTGTTTCCCAAAAGAGACATGGCAAATTACTTTTTTTAAAAAATGGTTTTCTTTTAAGTAGAGTGACTTTGACTTTGGCCTCATCTGTTCTGTTCCTAAGTGTTTGCTGACAAAACTCAAGAGAGTCTTTCAGCCTTACCTTTCATTTCTTTCCTGCGATATTCCCACCCATGAATTTCCAGTACTCATCACAGAATTCTCAGTCAATGCATTTTTCTGCTACAATTTGTAAAATTTCACAATCTGGTCATGTGATAGGGCCAATAGTTCAGTCCATAACTCCGGATATCAGGATTAACCAATCAGAATGCCAATCCCTTCAGCTTCTAGACACATCACAGTAAATAACAGCCCTTCCTGCCAGCAAGGGTGCAGGTACATATTAAGGGCAAAAAAATCAACATGGAAGAAAGATTCTGGAAATTGACTTGGCCTGGGATGAAATTAAAAACTCACTTCAAAGAGTTTAAGTAATCTGAAAGAATATTTGCTTCTTGTATGTCAAATATAGCCCTGTCTTCAATGCAAAAAATATGAGTTCTGAGAATTCCTTTATCTCCTCAAAAGAAGCACTGCTTAATAATGTGGCCTGAAAGCAAAGAGCTTAGAGGAGAGAAGCCCAGGCTTTGTGTAAGTGTAAATCACTTGGCTATTCAAAGTGACGGAGATTTCAGGCCCTGGGTCTTCAGCGGTCCCAATCCAATCCATGAAAACCAATGTCTGCACCTTGAAGACAAGGTCACCAAATGGCTTATTTGTTGGAAAAAAACAACATGGGTCAGCCTAAGTCACCAGCCACTGTCTGAGTGCTCCCAGGCTAAAACTGGAGCCTCGAACCACCTCTCCCCAGATAAAGGAGTGAGGGAAGCAACAGGGTCCCCTCATGCCACACTCACTGTGACACTGGCCCTTCTCCTCCATGACTGCTTCCACTGGGCACTGAATCTGAAAATGACCTTTTTCCATTTGTTTCTCTACTTAGATGTGAGCCTTTAAAAACTTCCCTATGAAGGGCACTCTAGAGCTATGTGCCAAAAGTCTCCAAAGAGCTCAAATTTCTAAGGAAATAATCTACGGTATGTACCCTGATTGAAGCACCAGGGCCGTTCTTTGCAACTCTTCTCATAGTTGAAAACCACAGAAATAACCAGAAATGAAGAGCTTATTGAATAAATGATGAACATCCATCTTACAGTATAATGCCATGTGATCTCTAAAAATTAGGTGACAAAATGTTAAGTGATTTTTTTTAAAGCAGGCAACAAAACAATTATATAACTGCTTTGGCCTTAGAAAAAAACATTTACTATGGCAGCTTGAGGACACCTGGTTACCTTTACTTACTCTCTAAATCTTACTGAAATAATAATATACATGATGATGAGCCTAAGAACTGGAAAGACTGAGGGGCCCTCCTGAACCCTACCTGTGTCCCAACTGGTATCAGTGAAGTTCACCTGAATGCTGAAACAAGAAAGATGTTTACTGAGGTAATTGACCCATCTTCGTTATGGAGATCCAGCGCTTCTAAGAAGACAGTGTTCCTGTCCCTCAGGAGAGCCCTACTCATGTTGACATTGGGGTAGGCTAGACCAGCCTGCCTGCCAGCTCCACTCTCGCACTTCCTAAAGCTGAGCCTATCAGATTACATCACACACACACACACACACACACACACACACAATCAGCTCTCCAGTTCAGAGGTGAGGCCTAATGGAAAAACAAATCCACACTCATCAAAGGAAACCCACACCAGTATCTGCAAGGAGACCTTTCTTAGTCTTGAGACCAATTGTGTTATCTGTTCTATAATAAATATCAATAACTGCTTTTTCAATTTTTAAAAAAATCAATCTACAGACAAAACTTAGATGATAAGGACAGTTACAGGAGAAAATGGAAATGTTATAAACCTTGACAATGTAAAATTAATGGCAGGAGCAGAGATGGAGGTGAGTCCTAGGGCCCTAATATATTTTTCATCTTCCTTAGTGGGCAATCAAGAGACACCATGTAAAGGAGATGAAAAACGGAGGCTTAAGACTTCCGGCCAAGATGGAGGTGTAGGTAGACACACTGTGCCTCCTTGCACAACCAAAACAGGAAAAACAACAATTTAAAAAAAAAAAAACTAGAACTGACAGAAAATAGAACTGTATGGAAGTCCAACAACCAAGAAGTTAAAGAAGACACATTCATCCAGACCAGTAAGTGGGGCAGAGCTGGGCAGGGACAGCAGTTTGTGGAGCGGTACAGGCAATGCTGCAGCTGCCCAGAGAGACCCGCAGCCAGCGCACCTGGCCAAATCGCAGCCAGTGCACTCAGCGAAACCCGCGGCTGGAGCACCTGAACACAGCGGGGCCGAGACTGGTGGACCGACAGTCCCTCATTTGTGCACAGATAAACCAGGAGAAAAAGCTAGAGAGCAGAGCAGACCGAGCAACCAACCATTGCAAGGAAATAAACCCTCAAGCCACCGATTGAAAACACCTGTGGGGGTTGAGGCAGCAGTGGGAAGAACTCCCAGCCTCACAGGAGAGTTCACTGGAGAGACCCACAGGGACTTAGAACTACACAAGCCCACCTACCCGGGAACCAGCACAGAAGGGCCCATTTTGCTTGTGGGTAGCTGGGAAAGCGACTGAAAGCCAGCAGAGAGCAGAGCAAGTGCCATTGTTCTCTCTCAGGCCCCGCCCCCACAGGAAGCAGGCTAACACAACCACGTGGTTTACCCCACCCTGGTGAACACCTAAGGCTCCACCCCTTAAAGTGACAGGTGAGCAGAGAAAAAAAAAATGGCCCAATTGAAAGAGCAGATCAAAACACCAGAAAAAATACAACTAAGCGACGAAGAGATAGCCAACATTTCAGGTGCACAGTTCAAAACACTGGTAATCAGGATGCTCACAGGATTGGTTGAATTTGGTTGCAAATTAGATGAAAAAATGAAGAATACACTAAGAGAAATAAGGGGAAATGTACAGGGAACCAATAGTGATGGGAAGGAAACTGGGACTCAAATCAACTGTGTGGAACACAGGAAGAAAAAAACATTCAACCAGAAAAGAATGAAGAAACAAGAATTCAAAAAAATGAGGAGAGGCTTAGCAACCTCCAGGACATCTTTAAACGTCCCAACATCTGAATTACAGGGGTGCCAGAAGGAGAAGAGGAAGACCAAGGGATTGAAAACTTATTTGAACAAATAATGAAGAAGAACTTCCCCAATCTGGTAAAGGAAATAGACTTCCAGGAAGTCCAGGAAGCTCAGAGAGTCCCAAAGAAGTTGGACCCAAAGAGGAACACACCAAGACACATCATAATTACATTACCCAAGATTAAAAATAAGGAGAGAATCTTAGAAGCAGAAAGAGAAAAGAGGACGGTTACCTACAAAGGAATTCCCATAAGACTGTCAGCTGATTTCTCAAGAGAGATCTTGCAGACAAGAAGGGGCTGGAAAGAAGTATTCCAAGCCATGAAAGGCAAGGACCTACATCCAAGAATACTCTATCCAGCAAAACTTTCATTTAGAATGGAAGGGCAGATAAGTGCTTCTCAGATAAGGTCAAGTTCAAGGAGTTCATCATCACCCAGCCTTTATTATATGAAATGTTAAAGGGATTCATATAAGGCATGGAGGGATATCAACAGGGGAGTAGGAGGGGGAGAAAGGAGGAAAAGTACAGAGAATAAGTAGCATAAATGGTAGGTAGAAAATAGACAGGGGGAGGTTAAGAATAGTATAGGAAATGTAGAAGCCAAAGAACTTATGTGTATGACCCATGGACAAAAACTAAAGGGCAAAGAATGGGGGTGGGTGGGGCGGAGGGGAATAAAGTGGGGGAAATGGGACAACTGTAATAGCATAATCAATAAAATAAATTAAAAAGAAAAAAATGGAGGCTTAAGATCATTATTGAAGGCGTAAAGGAAACCAGTAAAATAACTAGTATTAATGATAGAACCACCAAAAATTAGGATAAGCTAAATTCCTTATATGTCAATACATAGATATTTATCTATTAGAGTCGGTATTGATCGAGTCAATAGATATGGCATTTAAAAGTAATAACCGAGAAATAAGGATATTGGCACATAATTTGGAGTTAAGGGGGCGGTCACTAGAAGAACTTAACACAGAAATGGCTCCAAATTGTGGTTCTAAGTTGGTACTTCTGCTGCATGGGTTTGAGTATGGGGATGCAAGAAAGTTTTGATTCTCTATTCCTTGATTTGCATAGCACAAACATCCTTTAGTTGTACAATAATCACACCATTTTAAAACAAAATGGAACTATGACTAGCAGGACACATATCAGAGATTCTCTGCCTGTCTACAAACTGGAGTCAGCAGGGAGTTTTGCAAAGTTCTGGTGCCTAAGCTCAATCCTCCGGTTCAGATTTCATATTGGATTGGCCCAGGAATGGTTAAATAAAGGTGCCCCAGGTAACTTCAATGTGCGGCCAGGGCTGAGAACCACCAACTCACTCTGCACAGTGGAAGTGCAGTATTATGACCTTCTTTCTAATGCCTTCTGTCTCCTAAATTTTCAACAGCTATCTACTAAGCACCTGCTGTGCTAGATGCTGGGGATTAGGTGGTGAACAAGATAGCCCAAGATACACCAGGGAACTTACTATGGAGAGAGAAGAAAGAAGCAGTTATTCAGCAAATGACTTATTCATTAATTCATTATAATCACTGCAAATGCTACACAGGAAAGGAAGGGTGCAATAAAACCATGCACTATTTTCGTAAACAGGAGGAAATAAATAGATGATATTTAAATCCATCCTCATTTTTTAATCCCTCAATCACTCTGCTGCTCCTTTTTCCCAGAGACTGAGGGTCAGCAGCTCTGTCCTTCCCAAAGCCACCATTAGGAGCTATAATTCTATCTCCAAGCAAAGGCTGGAAACCTGCCCCTCAAGCCATCAGAAACTACTACCATAAAATCTGTGTCCCGAGACCCTGGCAAATGGCCAGAGTGATTGCATACAGCACGCATTCAGCTTAAAACTCTCACCCCCTGCAATGAGTGGAAAGCGTGGGCAGAGGGCATGAAGGGGGAGACCCCAAAAATACACCTGAATGTGGTTCTTATATGGCACAGGCGTGCAGTCAGGGTTTCTTTTTGCCATTTCCATGGACTCCTCCCCAACCATAACCATCCAGGAGAGCTAAGGAAGCAATGAAAAGTATGGATCTCATTAACCGGGAATGGCAGAGGATGATAACTGGTAGCTAAAAGGAGGCTTCCCATAAACTTGGGGCTCTCAGCACCCACAGTAATCACCCTCTGACCTTTTGTGTTCTCTCTGATAACAGAAAAAAGCAAAGTGATTCTTTTCATTTTGCCAGTCTATGTTTGCTACAGGGGGAAAAGAGTGAAAACTTTAAAAATCTTCCTAGATATAAGCTAAGACTATAAAATGAAAACTTATAGAAAATCAGAGCGCTTAACTTAATCCAGCAACAATAAAGAGCAATAGACAAGGCTAAGGGTAGACAGTAAACACAGGTGCGTCCTGTAGTTCAATTACAGAGGCTGACAGAGGCCTGGTGCAGCTGAGAGCCTCACGCCACGGCTATTACAGTGACTAATTTGATTAGCGGCAACGACATGCTCCCTGCAGTGAGTGCCTGCCTTTCCCCAGTTCATCTCATTTTTAGCATAACCATGTTTTTTTTTATTTTTACAGGCCAATTTGATGCTACCCCACACTTTCAGAATTGAGTTTTTCAGATTTATGGCACAAAAGCTTTCAAATGGTTGTGATGGCCAGGCCTCCCCATGCAAGTCCCCACTGTCCCTCTCTCTACCTGTGACCCCATGGGCCTACCAGGGGCTCTCTTGGCCTGAATCCCACAGACTAGAGGCCACACAGTCTCCAAAAGAGACGTCTTCATTGTGTCCAAGAAAGAACCAACTGTAGCCACAACTTTACCTCATTCTCTGCCCCCTTAGCCAAACAATTATATCTGTAAATATTTCCCAAAAGTTCTTTTATTAACCCATCTGGGGCTTGAGTCCTATTAGAGCTATGGTTTTCAGTGGGGAAAGTCATGCCCCCTGGAGGGAGCTCTGAGAACTTGTGGGGATGATTTGAGTTGCAAGGTGGATTCTTGGGGCACAATCGGCACTTGGTGAGTACAGAAGTTAGGCGTCCTGCATTGTCAGGGACAGACCTGCACACTTCCCCATGGGCCACACAACTCTGAACTGGCCTGCCAGACATTCTCGGTGGCAAATAATAACAAAGATAATAATTCCGCACGCACGTACAAAGTATGAAACGAAACTAAGACATACAAATGGAAAAAAGATTGTCCTTTGTGCCATGCAAACTTGACCAAAACCTGTTTAGCATTTTGGGAAACTGAGTCACAGAGAACAACACACCTCGTGGTATTCAGGTCACCAGGACAACAGATTAGCCTCAGTAGATGTCGCATGCAGAGGCAACTCCACATACCTATGCATTCTTATATGTTTATAAGCATTCTGATGTGGCCCCCATCCAAAATGTCACTATAAAGAAAGAGCCTCAGTAATACCCAGTTGGATGTTGTCATCCTTCTCTTAAATCTCAAAATCCATTAGAAGTTGATTTGAGAGCTGTTACTTCATATCAAGTACTCCAGCATGATTGAGCATTTACATATTGAAGTACCTATTATTACAAATTGCCTCCTTCTATTTCTCCTTTATATGAGGGCAGGATTTCTTTTGATGCTGTGGGTCAATGTGGGTTGTGTTATCTGTATGTTTTTCACAGTAGTAAAGGGGTTGTTGCACAGTATTTTTTATTAAAAGGAACATTTGGTCTAATCATTTCTGCCTCATAAATGGGCTATCGTTTTGCTTGTATGCAAAAACCGGCCAGGCTGGCACTGAGCTCTGGCCTGTGGGTGTCTGTAGTCTCTCTACCTGACAGTCCAGAATCCACACCCTCAGCCACTGGGCTTGCCCTTAGAATCCTTTTCCACTCCTGGATGTTCTACGCCGCCCCCCCCCGCCAGCTGCTGCCCAGCCCATCCCTCCAACCTTACTTTGCCTGCCTGGGTCACTGCTCCAGCCACCTCTCCTTCTCACTGTTTCTCAAATATCATGCTCCTTCCTAGCTCAGGACCTGTGCAGCCCAGGACCTTCCTCCTCCTGGACTGTTTCTGGCTAATCCCCATTGATCCTTCACCATTGAGAAACTCCCCTGACTCCCAAGCCCAGGTCAGACCCTGCACCTGGTATTGTTTCCTGCACAACAGTGGTCACAATCATAACAAACTATGTGATTACAAGCTGGACATCTGCCTTCCTTGCTAACTCAATGCTCCATGAGTTCTCCCTAACTCCTTCCTCACTATATCCCCACACCTACAAAGTGATGACTATAACTGGTGCTTAATAAGCACTTACTGATGAGTGAGTGAATGTGAACATAAAACCCAGACTCATTATACAAAGTTCTTAAGACAATAACAGGCTTCCCTCTGCCTCCCTGTGTGATCAGCACAATGGAAATCTACACCAGACTCCCTCAGAGGAAGAATCTCTAGGAAAATCTTTACCAGGGATGTCAGCTTCCTGGGGCAGAGATCTGAGTCTATTTCATTCACTGATATAGCCCTAGCACCTGGCACAGCATGTGGCCCACAAAAGGGGCCCAATTACATGCTCATTGAACCAACCAATCAATCAACCACAGCTGGCCAGACACTAGCACTGGTTTCTTATTGATAACATCAGAATGTTGGTGCAGAGGTACATTTGGGGTGGTTTTGAAAGAGAGATAATGGCCCAGCCAAGGCAGAGTTGAATTTTCCAGGCCTTGTGGCTGCCCACACCTCATCCCGGCAGGCTCAGTGTAGACCACGCACTGCAAACACAGCTACCCCACCCTCATCAGAGGCTCTACCTGCTTCAGCTATGCTTCAGATACTCTCCCAGGATCCCATTAGCTCCCAAAACTCTTCTGGAAACTCCCTGATGGTTGAGATTAAGATACCTTGACACATCTCTTCAATAAATATAAAGTCAACCAAAAACTCACTCTCCACCAAGTCCTGCCCAGGGTCTGAGCATCTGAGCAGCACATGGACTCATGGAGCAAAGTGACCCCAATATACATGAACCCAATAAACCAGAAAAGCCTCCACTCACAACTCACAAGGGAGCTCCAACCAACCCCATCCCTATTCTCCAGAATCTGTTTGCCTTAAGCAAAGAGATTGCTGTGGGTAAAACATCATGAAAAGGCCCCTGCTGGGGAGGATGAAAGGAGAATGGAAAGAATACAGTGCTTCAGTGAGTCACACAGGGACAGGAGGGAAGAAACCTAGTGCAGGATGATTTTCCTGGTTCCCTTCTCTATCCAGAGAGCCAGGACGGGCTAACACCTTCAAGGTTGAGTAGACCCTCCCCAAGGCTTCCCATTTAAAAATCTTCAGACTGAAGGGCTGGCCTGGAACAGAGGATACCTGCCCTGCTCACACTGAGACAGCCATAAAGATGACTTTTTCAAATTAATATATAAACAAAACAGTGACTGCCTAGGGAAAGAGGCTTCCATGTTACTCTCTGTCTAGACACATGGCCCCCAACTTCACTACATTGCCCCCAAATCATGTCATTATAAAGTGTTATATATTGAATTATATTCAGTTTTTTGAATCCACCAAGTTCTTAGCTTCCTCTGCACACGACACCCCATCTGTCTAGAACATTCTTCCCCAGGTTTCAGCTTAAAAGCCACCTCCTCCAAGAAGCTTTCCCAAACCTCCCTGGCAAACGTTAGTCTCTCCTCATCCCTCTGTCTCAGCAGCGTGTTTGTTTTTTTTATGGTGCTTGTGATAATATGAAAGTTTATTACTTATTAGCCTGATGACTTATTTTCCTGCATTTTCCTAGAATTCAGCCAGCACAAGGGTAGGAACCATGTCTCTCAGTCTCCCTGCTTAGCTCAGCTTAGCACCTGGCACTTGGTAGGTACCCACTCAATCATTGTTGAATAAGTGACTGAAACTCTGTTGGGGACACTTGATACTGAATCGAACCATCCATTTATTCAACCATGTATGGGTAACCACTACATGCCAGGGACTATGCTAGATGCTTAAAACATATCATGCACCATTTCATAAAGCAAACAATGGCAGGTTCGCTTCACTCTAGCTTTGCAAGTTGTGCCTGGGGTGTATTTCTGAAATGCAGAAAGTTCAGGTAAGGTCTCTCACTGCTTGTGTCATGCATTATCCATGTGTGCACACGCATGCGTGCGCACATACACAGGAAGCCCCTGTAACTCCCGGAGCTCCCCCATCTCCCCAGGAGATAGAGCCCACAAAGCAAAGCCACACATGCAGCTTAACAATTAACACTGTAGCCTCCAAATGGCACAGTGTTGGCGTGGATGGCAGCATCTTCAGAGTCCAGTGTTTCCAGCTTAACCTGACTCTACTTGTGATGGCTAATTTTATGTATCCATTTGGCTGGGTCACAGTACCCAGATATGTGGGTAGATGTTATTCTGGTTGTTTCTGTGACAATGTTTTTGTGTGAGTGCAAAATATCAGTGGGTATTTCATAAAGCAGATTGCCCTCCCTCCTGTGGGTGGGCCCCATCCAATCAGTTGAAGGCCTGAATAGCAGATGATCTTTGGACTTAAATGGCAGCATTGGCCCTCTGAGACTCCAACCTGAAAACCCACTCTGCAGATTTTGGACTTGTCAGCCTCCATAATCATTGATTCAATTCCTTACAATAAATCTCTTTTTATATATATAGAGAGAGAGCTATATGGAGAAAGAGAAGGGAGGAGAGATACACACACATCCTACTGGTTCTGTTCCTTTGCAGAACCCTAACACGCCACTGAAGGGCTCTAACCTTCCACATCACAGCCAGCCCCAGGCACACGAGGAATACTAGAAAGGAGAGAGAGGATGGCTGGGCCCCAGGCCTGCTGTTACCAGACACTTGAGGTGAGAGTCAAGAAAACACAGGCGGCACCATGAACAGAGTTGCAATGACAAGGGGCCCTGGGATGGACTGAGCCAAACAACAATGTATACTTGAATCCATTTGCTCAGGCATAATTTTGGGCAAGTGGCCATTTCTCTATGAATGCCAGTTTCCTCATTTGTAAAACCAGAAGGGTTCCCGCTACCGGGTCATTGAGTCATTTGTTAATCACCTAGACTGGCCCCCACCCTACCCCTTAACAAGACCATTTAATGGTAACCAAGCTTGAGTGGATACCTCTGTACAAATGAAGAACACTCGGCTGGTGAGTAACCGCTCCCCTGGGGTCATTCAGAAGTTTCTCTGCCTTCCTCCCTGGAACAGGAACAGGAAGGAGTTGCCAGGGGTAGCTCTTTGCTCTCCAGAGAGTACATTTTAGTGGCAAACAGGTTGGCAAGAAGCCATCTCAGGACTCAGTGCTGAGCAGGTAACAGCTACTTTCTCCAGCAAAGAATTCAATAATAAAAAGGCGGGTAGTGTTTTGCATCATCTGTAGCATCCCTGGAGAGAAGGTATCAGGAGACTCTGTGCTGACCCAGGGGCACCTCATATAGCCCTTCCACTATTGACAGCTACCCTGGCAGCTGCTGAGAGCACTGGGTACCATTTGTGTCTTTTAGGCTCAATGGAATTGGTACTTTTATCTGATGGTTTTCAATTATTCATTCCTTTCTAAAAAAAAAAAAAAAAAATTCAGCCACCCTCCTGCTTGTAGACATCCCAAATCGGATCAGGAACTAAGGGATGCTGCACACATCCCGTGAAGATGGGTCCCTGCACCCTCCCTCAGACACACAGCAATCTAATTCGAGTGGGACCAAGTCCACATGTGCCCTGCAACTGAACCAGTGGGTTTGGAGTTACTATTTCTTCATTCATACCGTACAAATTCGCTTTGGGGAAAACCATGTCTTTGAATTCCACTTGAATGTTAAATCAGTTTTAAAGAAGCAAGGAGGCTCCGAGGACTGCATCTTGGAGGTTTGTTTTAAGTTTCACTGCTTCCCACCAGCACCATCTCCACTCCAGCCTCATACCCCACTGCTCTCTTCTTCCAGGGGTGAAATGAAGCTGAGGTAGCTGTAGGGTGTGCATCAGGCCCATGAGGTACACATAGCTGTGCCCAGGGAGAGGCTAGAAACACAAGATCTGAGGTCTGGGATTCTACTGGCAGCAAAAAGCAGGCCTCTAAGAGCTGAAGTGTGCTGACCAGACTTTTTTCCAAGTCCCACTTCTGGGGACTCAGGAGGTTCCCAGATCAGCTGTGAGAGACGAAAATCTGACAGCATCAGAGTGTACATGCCTACATTCCATGTATACACTCATTCTGCACTGAAGCTGCTCTTGGCACTCCTCCATACCCCTGCCCAGCCCCCCTTAGCCAGATCCATTTCCTGTGTTCAGACAAAAGAAGTGGACTCTTCTTGTTGGATGTGAAGACCACACTGAAGGAAGGGAGTCTCACAGCTGACTTTGTTTTTTTATTTGTTTGTCTGTTTGTTTTGGTTTGGTTTTTTGCCTATCATTTTAAAGGCAAATTTTTATTTGATGTCAAGCATTGTCATGAATTGTCATACCAAATTACAATTACTACTACTTGGGAGATGTTTTTTGTTTCTTTGTTTCATAAATTATTTATTGTTGTTCAAATACAGTTGTCTGCATTTTCTCCCCACCACTCCCCCCCCCCCACCCAATCCAAACCCACCTCCCTCCCTTGCTTCCACCCTCTCCCTCAGTTTTGTCTATGTGTCCTTTATAATAGTTCCTGAAAACCCTTCTCCCCACAGTTCCCTCCTCCCTCCCCTCTGGCTATTGTTAGACTGTTCTTAATTTCAATGTCTCTGGTTATATTTTGTTTGCTTTTTTTCTTTTGTTGATTATGTTCCAGTTAAAGGTGAGATCATAAGGTATTTGTCCCTCACCGCCTGGCTTACTTCATTTAGCATAATGCTTTCCAGTTCCACCCATGCTGTAGCAAAGGGTATAAGCTCCTTCTTTCTCTCTGCTGCATAGAATTCCATTGTGTAAATGTTCCACAGTTTCTTGATCCACTCATCTGCTGATGGGCACTTAGGTTGCTTCCAGCACTTGGCTATTGTAAATTGTGCTGCTATGAACATTAAAGCTTTCACATTAAGATAAGGAACAATACAAGGATGCCTGCTTTCACCACTCCTATTCAACATAGTGCTGGAAGTCCTAGCCATAACAATCAGATAAGAAAAAGAAATAAAAGGCATCCAAATTGGAAAGGAGGAAGTAAAACTGTCATTGTTTGCAGATGATATGATAGTGTACTTAGAAAATCCTATAGACCCCACCAAAAAACTACTCAACCTAATAAATGAATTTGGCAAAACAGCAGGATACAAAGTCAATACACAGAAATCAAAGGCATTTTTGTACACCAACAATGAAATATAAAAAACAGAAATCAGGGGAAAAAGTCCCATTTGATATAGCAACAAGAAAAATAAAATACCTAGGAATAAACCTAAACAAGGAGGTAAAAGACCTGAACTCAGAAAACTATACAACACTGAAGAAAGAAATCATGGAAGACACAAACAAATGGAAACATATATCATGCTCATGGATTGGAAGAATTAACATCATCAAAATGGCCATACTACCCAAAGTAATTTGTAGAGTCAACGTAATCCCTATTAAAGTACCAATGACATATTTCACAGATATAGAACAAACATTTCAGAAATTTACATGGAACTATAAATGACCCCAAATAATTGCATCAATTTTGAGAAAGAAGAACAAAGCAGGAAAGATCACAATACCTGTTATCAATCTGTATTACAAGGCCACTGTAATCAAAACAGCCTGGTGCTAGCATAAAAACAGGCTCATAGACCAATGGAACAGAACAGAGAGCCCAGAAATAAACCCAAGTCTCTACGGTCAATTAATATTTGACAACGGGGGAAGAAGCATAAAATGGAGTAAAAACAGCCTCTTCAACAAATGATGGGAGATCTGGACAGCTACATGCAAAAAAACAAAACTTGATCACCAACTTACACCATAAACAAAAATAAATTCAAGTTGAATAAAAGACTTACACATAAGTCATGACACCACAAAAGTCCTAGAGGAAAACATCAGTAGGAAAATCTCAGACATTCCACGCAGCAACATCTTCACTGATATGTCCCCTAAAGCAAGGGACATAAAGGAAAGAATAAGCAAATGGGATCTCATCAAATTAAAAAGCTTCTATATGGCTAAAGAAAACAGCATTAAAATGAAAAGAGAACCAACTATGTGGGAAAACATATTTGCCAATGATACCCCAAACAAGGGTTTGATCTCCAAAATATATAAAGAACTCACATGACTCCACTCCAGGAAGACAAAAAATCCAATTAAAAAATGAGCAAAAGACTTGAACAGACACTTCTCCAGGGAGGACATGCAGAGGGCCCAGAAACATATGAAAAGATGCTCAGCATCATTAGCCATCAGAGAGATGCAAATTAAAGCCACAATGAGATACCACCTCACACTGGTCAGAATGGCCATCATAAACAAAGCAACAAACAAGTGTTGTAGAGGATGCAGAGAAAAGGGAACACTAGGGCATCATTGGTGGGAATGCAGACTGGTGCAGTCACTGTGGAAAACAGTATGGAGTTTCCTCAGAAAACTAAAAATGGAACTGCCTTTTGACCCAGCAATTCCACTGATGGGATTATACCCTAAGAGCCCTGAAACACCAATCCAAAAGAACCTATGCACCCCAATGTTCACAGATGACTTTGTATTATGCCCATTTTGATAAGGAGCATCACTGTATCCTCTTTCCAGGGAGGTCATCAATGAAACAAGAGATCTAGGGGCTGTGGCCAGGAAAGAACCCCCATCATTCAGTAGGTTTGAGGACACAGTACAGAAAACATAGAGATTGTGGACCCGGGACCCCCTTTCCTCTCGGAGCCCAGCTGCAGATTCTGACACAGTATGTGTGGCCCAGTTGTGGCAATAAGGAAAAACAATGATGGTCTGTGAGACTGTCAACTCTGCCCCCCCGAAAAGCATGCAACTGAAGGCACTTCATATTAAGAACAAAGGATAAGAACGTTTTACTTGAAATTCCAAGAGGCAACTTTATAAAGAACCATGAAATCCTTGCCTAATCAATAAACCAAGTAAGCAAGCAAAATATAACCAGAGACATTGAAATTAAGAACTGACGATAACCAGAGAGGAGGTGGGAGGGAATAATGGGGGGAAAAGAGGGAAGGATTTTCAGGAACATGTATAAAGGACTCATGGACAAAACCAAAGTAGAGTAGGATCAAGGGTGGGAAGTGGGGATGGCTGGGGTTGGGGGGAATGATGGGGATAAAATGGAGACAACTGTACTTGAACAACAATAAAGAAATTATAAAATAAAAGAAACATGAAATCCAACAACAGCATCTTTTTAAAGATTCTGATGACCCTTTACTCATAAACAATATTTCATCATGCACACACAAATCTAGTGACTGCAGGAAGAAGCATTCAAGATAGAAAATTCTAATCTCATTTGACTACCAAAGAGATGTTTAAATTCTTTACCTATTTGACCAAGATTTGCAGGTGTCTACTGTGGGCATGACACTGTGTGAGAAATCAGAATGAATCAGATGTATCCTCATAGAAATGATGCTCCATCAATGGAAAGAAGACATGTACAAATAACATCAAACATAATTTAATAAGATCTGAAGTCACCTGAAGGAAGAAAAAGATGTTTCATGCCATCGTCTCATGGGGAAAAAAGGCAAAACCACACCTGGGGAAAGTCTGTCTGAACCCAAACCTGCTTGATGTGCACACCAACAAACCCAAAGACATCCTGAACCTCCATGAAATGGAATTTTTCACAGTCTATATTTTTAGAAATTTCTCATTGCTTTTTGCAGTCCTGATTTTTCACAGAGAGATGTACACTTCTTACTTTCCAGATCACACACACACACACACACACAATCAGAACTGTAAATATATGATCGATGCCTGACCACAATGACTTCATGTGACCCTATGCCTTAAATGCATGACGGACACACAGCCAGGAAGGGAAGGACAGTCCAGGGCATGGCCATTCTCATCACCTCTGGAAGAGCTGGATAGGTGGTCCGTGGCTCATGCCTAGGGATATGGCTGGTCCACACTGTGGTCAAGGCTGCCACTAGACAAAGTCACATTTTCACTGCAGGTTACTTTCTGAAGGCTTCCTCTAATAGTCTTTCAGCTCTGTTCCTGGGGAGCTGATATTACGAAAGATTATCACCCCAACTTTCTATCCTCACTTCCTACATGGCAGGGAGTAAGGTGCATTGGTGGAAAGAATGGACTCTGGCCTAAGACTGCCTAAGTTCAACTCCCAGCATCACCACTTAGTAGCTGTGGGGTATTGGGCAAGTTGCTTAACCTCTCTGTGCCTTTGTCCCCTCCATCCTGACCCACAGAATTGCCCAAAATGCAACATACTTAGCAATGGTAAAAGCTCTGCATAAATGTTAGCTATTTCTACCTACCAGATAGGTTAAGCTGCTTTCCAAAACCACACAGCAAGTTAGTGGCAGGCTTAAAACAATTCAAGTTTCACATCAATCAATTAATTCATGGGACTTTTGATTGAATTTTGTTGCCTCTTTTTGATCCTTTTTATAAAGACTCTGGTAAAACTCCCTCTCCCATGAACAGGATCAGCCATACTTGTACAACAGAAAGCCACTTTCCTGGCCATCGCTCTTTGGTCACCTGAGCTGATCAGATTCCTTCCCTGGGAATTTGAAATGAGAGTCGAGTTTTTCTGGCTGCTCTGTTGAACAGAGGCCATGTGAACTCACAAGCTGTTGGGGCAGCTGTGTCCTGCCATGTAGATAGGGAAATAAAACAAGCCAGCCGTCGATGAGAAAGGAAAATCGGTTAATGTACAAAGAGGCAGAAATACAAAGTAGCGAGAGAAAGGCATTCCAAAGTCTGCAGAAGCTCCTGAGGGCCAGCTGACCCCCGACCCCAGAGTTCCTGAGATGGCCCTGCAGTCACAGCAAAGCATATCCTCTCTTTAGGCTGTCCTGATCGGCACCTAAACTTGCAAGCAAAGGGTCCTGAGGCAGGCAAGGAAATGCCCAATTTCCTACTGCGTCTGCACAGCCCAAGAATCATGGGGATCGGGAAATGAGAATTTGGGCACCAAACAGTAGCAGTTGTCTGGGAATGTCTATGGATGTCAGTTTCTTGTCTCCCTTTCTTGTGGAGTAATTAGAAACACCCTAAAAATCCTAGAAGAAATATTAGTATAGTGAAAGAACATGAAAATAAAAGTCTGGAAGGTCCCAAGGAGGCAGTGTGACCTAGAATAAAGGGCATGAGCACTGAAATAAAAAATATCTACTGTGTGAGCTCCAGAAAGTTGCCTAACCTCTCTGGGCTCCAGTTTCCCTTTTGGGAAATGAGATAGGGTATCTCTGAGGTTGAAAGAATTAAGGGATATAAATTTCCTGCATATATTAGGCATGCATTAAATAGTAACTATTATTATTATAGGCTACGACTATGTATTAATTATCTTAACATATTATAAATAAAATTAACATCTCCAAATGTTATTTTATTACATAAAACACACCTATAAACCATGTTGTTAATATGGTATGGAACACTCAACGAATATTTAGGAAAAGCAAAGGTATTGTTCAGGGAGTCTTTCAACCAAATCTGTAGAAAAATCAAGCAGCAGGACATTGACAGCCTCAGCAGATGCCACACGTTACTAAATCTCCTTGAAAATAACATTAAAAAGTTTTGGAGTCTTGGACAGAGAGGAGGGGAGGGAATCAGGTTGGGAAGTATAATATCCCTTTCGCCAACAGCTTTCTCTAGAGTCAGTTTGGGGTTCCTTAAAGTGTGGTGATTGAAGAAGCACAAACCCAGAATAGCAGGCCTACCAGGTCTTCTGAGGCCTATCTGTTGGCAGACATTACTAATCAATCATGATGCGTTTCCTGCTAAACCTAGACAGTAGCATGGAATCCTTCGCACAGCAATTCAGGCAACTGTAAGCAATTAGCTTGAATTGGCAGGCTCTGTTAAATTGATCTGCTATCCTCAAGAGAGTAAAGAACCATTCTGAAGCCATCTTCCTTCAGGTGCCAGGAAATCAGGGCAGAGGTCAAAGGGCTATTTTTCTGTAGCCCTGAATCTCCATAATCAAAACCTAGATATATTCATGTCTAAAGCATCCATTTATGTCAACACTTTTGTCTTCACACACAAAAAAAAAAGCTTAAGAAGCACTCTACAAATTGCCTCATTAAAAGCTGAAGTAAACAGCTCCTCCCCCTCTCCCACTGCTGAACCTGGTAGATGTTGTGATGTGCCCCCAGATCCCCCTTCAGCAATGAGCATCTTAGTCCCTGAGCTGCTGGGAGAGCTGCCAGCAAAAACCCCTTTCCATCACCCCAGTCAGGGATTGCCTCAGCAGGGGAGCCTGGCTTGCCAAAGGTCTTGGCAGCCTCAGCCAGGGACGGAGGTTATCACGTTAGAAGCGCCAGGCTCCCACCGACAGTGGGGGATACCTCTCGAGCTGCATCCCAGCTTCAGAGCTCTCTGCAGAAGCACTGGTCCAGACTGCATCGCAGCCCACCTTCTCCCTCTGCCCAGATCTGCTTCCCGCTTCCCTTCCACAGGTGTTCACTCTCATAACATTAATCTGCTAGCTTCCCAGGCAACCCCACCAGCAACAGGACCAGTACCAGGAGGGAAAAGAAGTAACAGGCCAGCCGATTATCAAAATCCTACTTGAGTTCTGGGTGCTTGGCTAATATTATCACTTTGCCACACACAACACTATCATCCCCATTTTATGGATGGGGTAAGAAAGATGAAGTAAATTGCCCCAGGCTATACAGTCAGCCCAGACTTGTTCCAACACACACTGACAAATGACACAGCCCTTCATCTTACTTTGGATAATACGGACTTGCATGGACAAATTATAATAAATACAACCTAATTTGGCCAAAAGTAGGTGGTGCTTTCAATGCAATTCAGCAGATATTCACTAAGCCCTTACCAGTGTGCTAAGAAATTCAGCAAATGAGAGAGAAAGAGAGAGAGAGAGGGACCCCAGGTCTTTAGGTGCTCAGCAATTACTGAATATTCATTGAACACCTACTAAATTAGAGGCTCACAAGGAGGAAAGTAAGGCCAAAGGACAAGCAATTGCCTGAAGCTGAAAAGTGGCCAGTGGACCAGAGCCAGACAAAGACGAAAATGCATAGGGGTCCCCAGAACAGTATGAGTCGGCATAGTTTTCCTTCTTTTTTCCTTAAATTGCCTGAGAAATGGGAATTGTAAAGCCCTGAGTTTTGAGTATTGACACCCAGGAAACTTCTCAGGGTTCTCAGAGAAATGCATTTTCTTTTCTAAAGGACTGAGAGATGATTGAACAAATCATCTCCAGTCTGAAGGAGCCAGGGCATCGTAGCTGCAGAGATGACAAGAGCCCTTGCTGCCGAAATCAGGCCAGATCCAACCTGAAACAGGGCAAGAACAAGTTATGAAAAGAATCAATTTCACAAGATGTGTCTAGGAGCTGCTCAAAGCCACAGTCGTCAAGGCAAGGAGGCAGAGCAAACAGCAGAATAGGTTTGTGAGGGAAGGTGTTATGTCGAGAGGATAGTGGTGCAGGGCACGATGAGCCACCCCTGGACACAGAGAGGCAGCAAAAGGATGGGCACAGAAGGGACGTGAAACAACAGCCCATAATGTGCCGGCACCTCTGGAACCTTCGCTGGTGGAGAGTGGGGAGAGCTGAGGGGTCTGTTCCCATGGGACTCCCTGTGGGACATGGTGGGGACAAGGATAAAGGGCAGCCCCTTTATGGTGATGGAGCTGTTTTGTATTTTGATCATGGTAGTGGTTGCGTAGGAGAAAACTACATAGAACTACACATATGGACGCATACACAAGAGCATGTGAAAACTGGAGAAAGCACCATGGGGTTTATAGTTTGGTTCAGACTATACCAAAGTCAGTGTTCTGGCTGTGACATTGTACTATAGTTATTTAGGATGTCACCATTGACGGAAGCTGGGGCCCAGGCTCTAGTTAACAGCCTTGCACATCCCTGTGAGTCTAGAATTATTTCAAAATAAAAAGTTTTTTTTAAAGATATTCCTTATTCTCTTCCCCTCCCCTCCCTGCTTTTTCTCCTTCTCCTCCCCCTCCTCCTTTCCCTCCACTCCTCACCCTATTCTCTCTCTCTCTCTCTCTCTCACTACTGAGGACAATTTGACTGTGTTGTCTGGATAAAAAGGCCTCTCCACAGATGAGAGCAATGATCCTGTTCAGCACTTGGCTGTGGCTGCCTACATCACGTTACAGCAATGAATGAATATTATACCGGGCTGCATCGTATAAGAATTTAATATATTTCACTTAGTATAGTCAGAGAAAGACAATTACCATCTGATTTCACTTTTATGTAGAATCTAATGAACAGAATAAACAAACTGAAGAGAAACAGATTCATAGATTCAGAGGGCAGACTGACAGCTGTCAGAGGAGCAGGAGGCTGAGGGCTGGGTGAAATGGGTGAAATGATGAAGAAAACAAACCTCATCGGCGCAGACAACAGTATGGCGATCACCAGAGGGAAAAGGGGTGGGAGCAGGTAGAAGAGGGTAAATGGGGATAAATGGTAATGGAAGGAGATTGACTTAGGTGGTGAGCACACGATGCAATATACAGATGATATATTATAGAATTGTGCACTTGAAACCTGTATAATTTTTTAACCAATATAATCCTAATAAATTCAATTTTAAAAAGTAAAAGGGCATGTCCTTAATTAAAAATAAAAACTAAAAGGATATCTCATGTATACATATACATATATAAAAAACATATATATACATACATATATATATATATATTTTCACACTTGGAATTCCCCCACATTACTTGTAGGCCTTGTCAGAACCTTATTCCATCTGGCAAATGAATTCCCCTTTTAAATTTAAGATTTTAAATTTCTTCACACAAACATCTCTACAACTTTAACTAAATGGTAAAATGTAATTATATCACATATATCAATTTTACTTTTTTTGGTGCAGTCTTTCCTTTTTTCTTTTTAATGCATGAATCCCCCTCACTTCCAGCCCTCCTACTGCCCCCAATGGTACAACCTAAAATGCATTATTCCACATTTTTCTCTATTCTTGAGTAACTATATATCGACAGGTACGTATATTGTTGTGTACATGCATATACATGGTTCATTAAAATGGGGTTGTATATACACCTGTCAGCATCTTACTCACTCAACAATACTTCACAAATTTTCCCTCATTCACTAATTCAACCATTTCTTTATAATCATTACCTTGTTTCCCTCTCTCGCTCCCACCCTTTATCTATCATCTACCTACCTATCTCCCCCATCCCCGCTTTTCCCTCTCTCTGTTCCTCCCTCTCCGCCTCTATACACTGTGCCACATTAAACGTCTTTGGTCATCTATTCTTGCTTACTTTCAGTTCCATGGACTAGATAGATTTCCAGGAGTAAGACAACTCAGTCAAGAGATTTGTGTATTTTAATATTAATGGATAGCTACCACCAGATTGCTTTTCAAGAAAACCCTTCACTTTCTACCAGCAATGTATGGATGCCCTTTCCCCCATATTCCCACTAGCAGCAGGCATTTTGACTCCTTATGTTCTGGACACCCAGAAAGATATAAACTGATCTCAGGCTTTGGTTTTCGCATCACTAACTATGAGCATGCTTTCCTGTGTTTGTTGGCCTTTGAATTTGCTCATCTATCACCTGCCTCTGTCTACCCATCTTTCTGTTTGGTTTGTAAGATTTCTTAACATATTCTTTGCATAATATTTTCCAAGTCTATTATTCATCTATCAATATTATGATGTTTTGCCATTAGAATGTCTTTTTTAATAATTAAAGAATCAAATCTGCCCAATTCTTCTTTTTTAAAGATTTTATTTATTTATTTTTAGAGAGAGGGGAAGGGAAGGAGAAAGAGAGGGAGAGAAACAGCAATGTATGGTTGCTTCTCACATGGCCCTCACTGGGGACCTGGCCTGCAACCCAGGCATGTGCCCTGACTGGGAATCGAACCAGCAACCCTTTGGTTCGCAGCCCACGCTCAATCCCCTGAGCTACACCAGCCAGGGCTCAATTCTTCTTTTATGCCTTCTATGTCCCCAGGCCCTCTTAGATGGGTGGGTATTTTCTTCTCAGGCTCAATGAAGCATAGAACTTCACTCAGCTTTCCCTTCAGGGCTTCACTTCTGTCCCAAGACTGACTATATTCTGAGCTCTCGACTGGGGTTCACAAAGCCACTCCCAGGCCCAGAGCACCACTCGGCTCTAGAGGCTGATGGACTAGAGTCAATAGTGCAGGCGTAAGAAGCTAGATCCATGCTGACCTCTTTGCAGAATCCCATTTAATATAAGAAGAAGGTAATATAACATCTGTATGATAAGATGTATGTATACCTACATATGTAATGATTCTATATTCATAAAAATCTTCAGTGTCATTTTTAAATGTCTCAACAGAATGGAAATGTGCATATGGAATTGTTTCTTTTTTTTTTTTCAATTTAGCATTAGCTTTATTTTTTCCTTGTTATTTTATTTTTCTCCCAAATTATTTTTTTAATTGTTCAAGTACAGTTATTCTCTGCCTACCATACCTGGGGACCATGACACACTCCAAGAAACCAGTGAGCCTCTGGTAAGCTGGATCTTCAGGGCCCCAGGCTGGTTTCTCCCTGAGGTGTCTTCACCTCCTCCTTCTCTCTGGCCCAGGCTGGCCCTGCAGTACTCCCAACCTGACTCAGACCCCACCTAGTGCTCCCGTCTGTCTGCACCCTACACTGCTTGCTAACGATGCTGTATAATTGACAGTTTTGCATCTCTTCCATAGACTTGGCTGTTTCTTCTTTGCTAAGAGAGACATAGTATTACTGTGAGTTCTCCATAAATATTGTGTGAGGGAGGAAAAAGGAATGATGGGGGAAAGGGTGGAAAGGAAGGCAAAAAGGAGAGGAAGAGGAGGGATGGGGGTTGTATAGGAGCCCATCTTTATCCTAATATAATCTATACCTAACTGGGGCAGATTCTTATTCACAGGCAAGGCCCAAGCACCTTCAGTCGCTTTCTCTCTCTCTCTCTCCTTCTCTCTCACTGTCTCGCCCCACTTCCCCTACCTTTCCCACACCGCTCCCCCTTCTCCTCCCTCTCCCTTTCCTTCCATTTCAACGGAAGCAGAAATCTCTGCTGAGTTCATCTCTTGGCCTCCAATGATTTACTCTTTCCTGGCCTCACTTAGTATTACCTTTTGGCTTGATCATGTTGGGCCTGATGCTCACACAGTGCCTCTGGTTCCCCAGCTTCTCCTGGGATGATTCTTTGGTTCCCTTCTTTGTGCCACACTGACACCTGACAGCCCAGACACCACCTGGGCCAGGGCTCAGCTTGCCCACCCTACCTTACCTGCCTTGTCATAACCCCCAAATGTCAGCATCATATACAGATAACATCTAATATGTCTGCCAATAAATAAACTATTGACCACTGTCTCCTCTTGCATTTTTAAATGGGACTAAGGAACAGCTGCAATGCAGTGAGAACATGTGGCACTTTTAAGGGCACTTCTGCAGATTTTTCTTATCTTAGTGAGGGGATACCTCAGATGCATTCAGCTCTGTGGACCTATCCATTCAACGTATGTTTATTATGGTGAGGTGAAAATGGAGACAACTGCACTTGAACAACAATGAAAAAAAAAACCCATATGTGTATTAAGTGCCTGCTGCACTGCCAACCAGGCAGACCTCCTGCAAATGGCAGTCCTTACCAGACACAACCTGAAAACACCTTGCAAACAAGCATCCACCATGGCCAGCCCACACTGTCTGCCTCTGCCCTGTCATGGTCATTTTCCTCCTCTCAAGCCAAGAATGCAAATTACATGATGGATGAACCTTGTCCAGATGCCACACACAAGGTGGCAAGTGGGCACTTCACCAACCCCATTCTTAATTCTCACCATGCTCTTTCACCACCAAAATCTTAAATCGTTGTCATAAATGTGCTTTCTACCCCTTGGTGGAAGAAATGATGACTTTGTCAATCACTCCACTTTTGCTGGACATACTGAATTATCCAAAATGTCAAGATAATGTCTCCCCAGCCTGTTTTCACTCTGGTACCAGCTTCTTATTAAATTATGTTGGGATACATTGATTTCCTTCAACAGGGAGTAATGGAACCCTGCCAGGAGTTAACACTAATCTTCTAATTCAGTAAGAATAAAAAATGTGACTGATTAAATCTTAATTAACAGTTCACAAAAGGCTGCTTAATGTCAGGTGGCATGTGCATCTTAATTATCCAACAGTGCTATTGCTGTTTGCAAGATGAGGCAGGGGTCTATGGGATTTCTGTAGGATTGGATGTGTGTGCATTTTTTTTCTTTTGTTCTACAGTATCTTCCTCCTGGCTCCCCTTCCATCTTTGTGGTTTTCAGTGGGTTAGGTTTAGAAACAAGAACTTTTACTACTGGGCTCTCTCCCACACATCACCCCCTGATTTCATCTGAAGGAAAATGATATAGTCTATTAGACAGGGTAGGCTGGCTTCTGCTGTAATAACAAGCATCCCTCAGACCTTAGTAGCTGTAAAAAATTATTTACTGCATGATGCATGTACATGATAAGTCAGCTGGAGGCATTAGTCCATTCTGTCCTCAAGCAAACCCAGATCTGCAGAACAACTGCTATCTTAACACATTGCTGCCACCTGCCACTGCCGCAGGAAAGAGAATATGATGAACTATTCCATTGGCCAAAACAAATGTCTTAGTCCTACCTACACTCAAGTGGGAGAAGAAAAGTTCAACCCAACCATGGCTTCTCCCAAAAGAGGAGAAAACGTATACTCTGGTTTCTCTTCAGAGCAAATAAATCTTTCATCTTTTACAAAAGAGGAGAAAAAATGAAAATCTTGAAGACAACCAGAGAAAAGTGACACATTACATACAAGAAAACAATGATAAACTTTATAGGAGGCTTCTAATCACAAACCATACAATCCAGAAGACAATTTGAAAGTGCTGAAAGAAAAAAGGAACTTTCAACTCAGAATTCTATATGCTATGAAAATATTGTTCAAAAATGAAGATTTCTAGTCCAGCATGGAAGGAGCTTTGAAAGCCTCACTCCTGTCCAGACAATAAGGGGGGAAAATCAACTAAAAATCAACAAGTCTTCAATCAATCAGAGAATTGAGGTCAAAAGAAGAGAAACAGAATATGTATAAGCAACTCTCGTGATTAACTGTGATGCAGAGCAGGGGTCCCCAACCCCCAGGCCTCTGTCCAGTGCCGATCGCTGGCCTGTGAGGAGCCGTGCCACACAGCAAGAGGTGAGCAGCAGGAAAGCAAGTGAAGCTTGGCTCACATTACCCCTGCCCCATCCATGGAAAAACTGTCTTCCACAAAACCAGTCCTTGGTGCTAAAAAGGCTGAGGACCACTGATGTAGAGGTTAAGAGGAGGACCTCTGGAGTCAGGCTCTCTACATGTAAGTCCTGGCTCCATCACCCACAATTGTGTGACTAAGCCAAACGACTCAACTTCGCAGAGCACAGGGTCCTCACCTACAAAATGGCAACCCCAAGTGTCTAGGGGTTATTTCAAGGAATCAATGAGATGATCAGCATAAAGTGGCTAGCACAGAGTGACAGTCTTATGTCAACTCTCCTTAAAGGAGGTGTGCAAGTGCCTCCCAGGAAGAGTTAAAATTCAGGTCTGCCTTGCTTTACTGAAATCAAGCCTCTCTTTTCTAGGATGTTTCAAAGAAACCCCCTGTCTGCCACCGTCAATGTGTCCCAACTCTCAGCTCCGCCACAGTGGTCTACACACACACACACGCACATGCACACGCACACGCGCACGCGCGCGCGAGCATTTCGCTTTCGGAGTGTCCGGAAGGCCCGTCTGTGATGCGCTTTGCCCTTGGAAACAACAATGACCCTGTAACTCAGCCTTAATTAAAGATGTGGTCATCCTCATGCCACTGTCACTATTTTTGCCACATCCACACCACATGTGCAATTACTTTATATTTTTATTTAAATAAAATCACTTTTTTACATAAAATTCATTGACTTTCAGAGGAAAATTTTATCGCTGCTCTACATAGAAAACCAGTATCATTTCAAGTGAAAATAAAAGAAATGAAAACAGTGATATTAAATTCTAGCTAGGTACTATTGCCTGCCAAGACTCTGAGCAAAGGCCCCATCTCTTAAGTGTTTTCTGCTGAAGACATTCCATCTCAATTAGGAGAGTTGGTTCTGGAGCTGAACTCCAAGATTGGAATCCCAGCTCTGCGGTTCAGTTGCTGTGTAAACTATACATTTTCTCCAATGTCTGACCCTCAGCTCACTCACTTATACAATGGGCACGATGAACAGGGCCAACATTATAGGTTTCTTATGAGGATTGAGACATACAACCTGGCAAATGGTAAACACACAGCAAATCAAAGTTATGAAACGTAAAAAATAAAAGTGTCCACCAAGGATGAAGAACAGTCATGTTATTACCCTAGAATCCATATTCCTTGGCTGAAACATACACAACCTCAGCCCCCACTGGCTCTGTAATTCCCTTCAGCCAAATTCCAGCAGAGATTATGACTGCAACAGGCTGCCCCAAACTTTCCCTGCCACATTATATCCAGCCATTTGCCAGTGTCATCCTTGAGATCCAAACAGTCATTTTCTACTTGGGTTGATGGTGCATAAGCAGCCAGAGGCCCTTTCAAATTTCAGTATTCTGAGACACGATCAAATTGACTCAAGTGGAAATACTGGGTGAAGCCATGGGAAGGTCCACTTGTCACCTCTAGCTGAGATCTCTGGAAGTGGGGCACCAACCCATAAAGCAATGATGGGAGACACCAGGCCTGGGGCAGCCCCAACAACTGACCAACCCTCCTACAGGCTCCTACCTGTAAACAGATGCAGACAGATTTCCACTGTAACCTATCATCCTGTTGGTCAGGGGTAACAAATCTCCCCTCATCAATGACAAATCACTGACATTGCCTTTTGCTTTAGGCAAGCCCATAAAGAGAAAGATATCAGTCCTCAGTGTTGGAGGGTATAAGTAGGTCAAATACAAAGCTGGACCCTAATTCCTTAGCAACAGAGTGGTAACTGGGAGAGGAGCCTGTGCTTTGGAATAGAGACCCCTTTATGGTAACACTCTCTCTTCCCTAAACCCCAAGGAAAAGACCTGACACCCTGCCCTTCCCAGCCTGTTGTCAATCGAGTGATCATCCTCAGTTTTTTGTTGTTGTTGTTTTGTTTTGTTTTATGGCATCGGGGAGTACATCAGGAAGTTCTCCTTATCTCATCACTAGATGTTGCACAACCCACACAGAGAGGAGATGGCCATTCTGGGGATGTCCTTCTTCATTCCCCTGCATTCTGAGCAGGCGCCACCCAACCAAAGGACTCAGAGAGTGGGCTGAAGTAATAAGTAAGCTTTCAAGGACATAGGGCAGAAGGGGAATGGAGGACCAATACCAACACTGACCTTGTGTTTGCCTTCCTCAATGAAAATCTATGACCCCTCTACTCACCATCACTGTCCATCACTTCACCTTTTCTGCTCTCCTTTGGGGCTCTTTACATTCTGCAACTATTTTTTTTGCTGATTATCTCACCCACCATAGAGGTCACTCCATGAAGGAGGACATTTGCTTTTCTTGTTGACCACTTACTTCCCAGAACCTAAGACGTGTCTGGCATATAGCAGGTGCTCAGTCAATAAGAGCTGAATGAATGAATGAATGAATGCCCTAGACCAGAGCTACCCAATAGAACTTTCTGCAAGGATGGACAGGTTCTATATCTGTGCAATCCAACATGGTGGCCGCAAATTATGTGTTCTATGGTTAGCTGCAGTGGCAAATGAACATTTGAGAAATGGCGACTGCAACAGAGAAGCTGAATTTTTATTTTATATTTTTTAACCTGTGAATATGTTTATTGCTTTCAGAAAGATAGAGAGAGAAACATCAATCAGTTGCCTCCCATACACTCCCCAACAAGAGACCAAACCCACAACCTAGGTATGTGACCTGACTGGGAGTCGAACCCACAATATTTTGATGTATGTGACGAAGCTCCAACCAACGGAGCACCCAGGCAGGGCACTTTATCTTAATTAATTTAAATTTAAATAGCTGCATAGATGTTATGGATACTACTGTACTGGAAGCCTCATCCCCACACCAATGCAGAAGGTCAAGAAGACATAGTCCTTTTGACAGTCAGGAAAGAGGAGAGGAAGAACAAAGCCTTTTCTCTGAACGGAAAAAAAAAAAAAAGAAGCATGGTGTTCTTTGGGGAATGCTATGGAAGTCTTGTTAATATTGTAAGAAGCCCTAACAGTTGGGACTATTGGTAGAAAGTGCCAATTTTTCCCTTACTTAAGAGGCACCCCACTTTCTGGAGCATGAAGCAATTTGGCAGCTGTACTGAGGACTCAGGAACCAGAAATGTAGAAACCATAAGCGTCGTGATGGGAGACATCAATAGCACAGCCTTTCTTCTGCACACCCCCTGGGCAGCCTCATTTCAAACCTCGCCTGAATGACTTCTCCCAGAGCTGTCTCCAGGAAGGCACCGCCAGCACCATTCCACCTTCCTCCCTGTGAGTGAGCCTTGTTGTTTCAACTGAAAAGCTCTTGAAAACTTGTCCTAAGTGGGTCACACCTCTCCTTGGGACATTCCAGCATTTGCTCACAGTGGGGCTACTTGGACTCCTAGATCCTTCCCAAGAATGTGATGCCCCAGGAGACAAGGCTGTCTAGGTATGTAATTAGGTGCTACAACTGGGCAGGCTGCTTAGCTTCCTTGGTCTTGATCTCTTCTCTCTCACATGGAGTCAGTTGCTAATTCCCACTCTTCTGAACGGTTAGAAGCAATCAATCAGCAAATCCACGCACAGCCCTTAGCAAGTGCTAGGCACACGGTAAGGACTCCCTGTTAACTGTTACATCTGACCACCTCACTCCTACTCTAAAGTCGCTTGGGCGTCACCTCGTCCCTCCCACTGTAATCCATTCCTCCACAACAAATCTGCCCCCATGTGTGCTCTGTGTGACAGTAATCCATGACCAAATGTTTGGGTTTCTTCAGACTACAGCATCCACAGTCCCTAAAAACCCAAAAATTACCCTATAATACTCACAAGCCCATAACACATCAATAACAAGAATAATTAATGAAAATAATAATAATAACCACACTGAGTATTTGCTATGAGCCAAGAATAGTGCTGAGAGTTTTACATGCATGATTCCCTATGCTCTCTATGATAACCCTGAATTAGTGTTGCTAATTCATAGATGAGTATACTAAAGATTAGAGATGGGTAGTCACTTCCCTAAGTGCTCACAGCAATTGTCCAGGATTCAAACCCGGATCTATGTGGATCCAGAGCCCAGTCCTTTGACCTTTGGGCTGTATCAGGTTGTCAGGGTGTGACATCTCTACAATAAGTGCAGATTACCTTAAATATAGGGAGAGAAAAAAATTACTGTGCATCTAGGTGGCAAACAGTACCTAAGCAAAGTGTCTGTGGCTTTCATGCTAACTAGAAACATTGAATAGACAGTAATAACCTCAGTGGAAGCTTTCACATTTACCAAAGGAAGAGCACGAGCCACTGAAGATGGCTGTCTATTAGTTTTCTGTTGCTGCTGCACAAATTACCACAAACTTAGTGTCTTTAAACAACACAAGTTGCTTACAACATAGTCACACTTTCCAAGAATTAGCATATTGACATATATTAGGCCATTTTTCTGCCTACTATAGTCCATCCGCTGGCCCCAAAATATTCATATTCATCTCACATGCCAAAAATATTCACCCCATCCCAACATCCCCCCAAAGTCTCAACTCATCACAAGGGGAAATAGTGACTGTTCACACTGAATGAGAGCTTGCCGTGTAGTCAGCACTTTGCTGTGTTAGCCCACTCAGTCTTCATACCAACCCAGTGTAGAGATGAGAAAATCAAGGCTCAGATAGGTCAAGGGATTAGCCACAATTATGGCAGAGCCAGGATCTGAAACCAGGTATATCTAACTCACTTTGTACCTTCAGTTGCGTTTTGAAAAGTGAATTAAATTCGGAAGTCAAAAAGGAGAGGAGAGGGCATAGCTGGACCGAAGGCCCCGAGGCAGGAAAGCACACTCCACATGTGGAAGGAAGTCCATACATAGGCTGATTGACAGGAGCATAGAGCTCCTGAAAGGAAAGAGTGGAGAAAAGAACATGCAAGTGGAAGGCACATTGAATACCTTGAGTGACAAGTGACAGAAACTGACCTTTCTCCTGGAAGACATGCAAGAATTGAAGACTATGCTGTTCTACTTGCTTTTCAAGAAATATTTCATTGGAGTGAAGGAAGATGGTATCACTCAATAGTCATATTTGTACCTTTCTGCCCCACATCTACAGTGGGGGACATCCCCTGGTCAAGGAGACATGCACGTTTTTCTATCAGCTCTGACTGGGAGAAAAACCTCAGGAGGGAAGGGATGTCTGTTTTATTCCCTGCTCTATCCCTGGCACCTAGAACGCACCTGGCACATAAGTGCTCCATAAATTTGTTCAGTGACTACACAGAGCAAAAAAGTTCCTTTTTTTTTCACTTTTAAAGAATATTCATGACGCTACACCAGAATCAATCATTTGGAAACTCTAAAGTTTTGATTTTTAACAGAGCATTTTTTTTGTTTGATAAAGGAAAAGCCTCTTGAGACATAAAAGTTCATAAAAAAATGGAGAGGGTCACCATAGTTGGAAGAGAATATGGAGGGGAGAAGATGCCACCTAGAGGGAGGTCAATGGGACGTCTGAGGGGACTAGACTTGGGGGGAGGGCCCCATAGAGAGATGTCTGTGTGGTGAGACAATGAACTCTGTCCCTCTGTCCCCAGGGATGGCCAGGGCAATGCTTCCTGCCCAGCAATGGCCATTTAAATGGACTTGTCACACTTCCCTATGCTATTAACAACCACTCCAGCTGTTGTGTGTGCTGTCTGTGGAGGACATTCTTCCTGCTTCCTCCTGCTTGCTGTCTGTGGACTATCCAGCAGAAATTATGCCCACCCTGTCTTAACATTCTGCACAGCCTTATACAAAGTTCCAACAGTGAGGGACATTCACAGGTTTCACTTACGCACCCCAAGCAGGAAGCAGAGTACCAGATGCCCAGAGGGATGGTCCATGAGGGAAAGAAGTCCCTCAGAAACCAGACTTGAGTGGGACAGAACATCGACATAACCCACTCCTATTGCAGAGTGCAGAC
This sequence comes from Micronycteris hirsuta, assembly GCA_004026765.1. Classification (NCBI taxonomy): domain Eukaryota; kingdom Metazoa; phylum Chordata; class Mammalia; order Chiroptera; family Phyllostomidae; genus Micronycteris; species Micronycteris hirsuta. Next base: position 118,246 of record PVJI01001594.1, on the reverse strand, counting down.
TGCAGTTTAAGGCTGCAGAATATTTTAGATTCTTCCATACTTCCCTGGCCTTCCACCCTGCCTATAGCCCATCTTGCTTTCAGAATATGTAAGCCTCAGTTTCAAACACTGAGCATCAAAAAAGATGCCACTTCTAGGACTTCCGCCAAGATGGCAGCGTAGGTGGACGCACTTCACCACCAACCACAGCCAGAGAGTTTAAACAACGAACTCAATAGCGAAAAATAAACAACCAGAATGGACAGAAACGAAATGAAGGGAAGTCCGACACCCAGGAAGTGGGAGAGGAAGTACATCCAGGCCGGTAAGCAGGGCAGAACCAAGCGGAGGAGCGGAGTGAGAGGCAGTTTGCCCGGAGGGACTCACGCCCCGAGCGCCTAAACAAAACATGACCCCGAACAACAGGTGAACCCCGCAGCCAGCGGCATATCCGGAGAGGCCAGTGGGAACCAGCAGGGCCGAGACTGGCGGAGGAGGCAGTAAGGAACTAGGGAGCGGAGGGTAATAGGGAGCTGACAGTGAAAGGCAGTCGCCATTGCTCCCTCCCAGGCCCCGCCCCCAGAGGAAACGTCATAAAAAAACGACCCAGGTTGCCGGGCACCTGCGAACACCTAAGAGTCCGACAGGTGCGCCAAGATAAAAAGAATGAAAATGACCAAAATGAAAGATCAGAACAAATTACAACTAATAGATGACAACATAGTCAACCTATCAGATGCTCAGTTTAAAATGCTGGTAATTAAAATGTTAACAAAACTGGAAGAAAGGTGGACACAAATAAATGAACAAATGAAGAATACAATAAAGATAATGAGGGATGATCTACAGGGAACCAATAGGGGAAAAAAGGAAGCTGGGACTCAAACCAATAGTGTAGACCAGAAGGAAGAAACAAGAATTCAAAAAAAATGAGGAGGGTCTCAGGAACCTCAGAGACGTTTGTAAACAACCCAACATCCAGATCATAGGGCTGCCAGAAGGAAAAGAGGAAGACCAAGAAATTGAATGTATTTTTGAACAGATAATGAAGGAGAACTTCCCAGATCTGGCAAAGGAAATAGGCTTCCTGGAAATCCAAGAAGCTCAGAGAACCCCAAAGAAGTGGGACCCAAGAGGAACACACCAAGGCACATCATAATTACATTACCCAAGATTAAGAATAAGGAGAAAATCTTGCAAGCAGCAAGAGAAAAGGAGACAGTTACCTACAAAGGAATTCCCATAAGACTGTCCGCAGATTTCTCAAAGGAGACCTTCCAAGCAATTAGGGACTGGAGAGAAATATTTCAAATCATGAAAAGCAAGGACCTACAACCAAGAATAATCTATCCAGCAAAACTTTCATTTAGAATGGAAGGGCAGATAAAGTGCTTCTCAGATAAGGTCAAGTTCAAGGAGTACATCATCATGCAGCCTCTACTATATGAAGCGTTAAAAGGTTTTACATAAGGACTCAGGAGCGAAGGCACCGAGGCCAGATCAGCTTCTGGGGAATTCAGATCAGTCACAGCCAAGACACTTGTGAGGTAAGCAAGCAAAATACAACCAGAGAAACAAAATATAAGCAGAGACACTGAAGTTTAGAACATTTCTGGCAGTAACCAGAGGGGAGGGGAAAGGGGATAATGGGGACAAGGGTATTCAGGAACTGCTATAAAGGACACATGGACAAAACCAAGGGGGAGGGTGGAAGCAAGGGAGGGAGGTGGGTTTGCCTGGGGTGGGGGGGGAGGGTAAATGCAGACAACTGTAATTGAACAATAATAAAATAATTTTTAAAAAAAAAGATGCCACTTCTCTCCTCAAGTGGAAGCTGTAGAGGCGAACAGAGGAGAGAAGGAGGAATCTGCACCAAATCAAGCCTAATTCACTGCATCTAAATAAGCAGCCAAGTTAAGCACATTAGCCCACAGAGCTCCAATCGAGGCCTCACAGCAGGGAGGGGAAAGGGCTCGCTGCCTGGCTATGATTTTCAGAATGGTCACTGTTCTACAAAACTTGTGACAGTTTTCAACCCAATTGGTGTCTGTCCAGTGCAGCAATCTTTCCCAAATGCAAATCTGACCCCATTATCCCACTGCTTAAACAGTTGTCACAGGTCTTGGGATAAAGCCCAAAGGCCTTCGTGTGACACCCAGGACTCTGGGGGCCATCCCTGCCAACGTCCCCTCCACTGTCCCTCTGTGATGGTTAATTTTATGTGTCAATTTGACAGGGCTAAGGGATGCCCAGATAGCAGGTAAACCACTTCTGGGTGTGTCTATGAGGCTGTTTCTGGAAGAGGTTAGTATTTGAATCAGTAGACTGCATAAATAAGGTCACACTCAACAAAGCATATAGGCATCATCCAATATGTTGAGTGCCCGAATAAAACAAAAAGGGAGAGTAAAGGTGAATGTACTCTTTTACTTCAGCTGGGGCATCCATTGGCTTCTATCCTCAGATATCAGTGAGCCTGAAACACACTCCCTTCTTCTCTCCCTATAAAATGAATCCCTGCTGCTCTCTTAGCCCTCATGTCAAATGTGACTTCCCTGGGGAAACCCATCTGACTAATCCCCACAACACACACCTTGAAGGTATACTCCACCTTCGCAGCACTTCTCTCAGTGGTGAATGCCCATTGGCACTTGATTAATACCTGCCTCCCATCACTGAATGGTCTGTTTCTGTTTAGTTAAGATTGAATTCACAATGGAATCCCCCACCCTTAGGGCAGGACTGATCATGTATTAAATGCACAATAAATATTTACTGGATGCATTATGAATGAATGAATGAATGAATAAAAGGAGAAAATGAATGAATAAAAGGGGAATGAATAAAAAGGGAGAAATAAAAGGAAAAATTTCAAATGCAAGTTGTAAGTTAGAATGCTTTTAGTTGCAAGTAAAAGAATTCCCAAATTATTTGATAAAATTCTGTGCTCCCAGAGGGCTCACTGTAAGTTCTGTAATACATGGAGTTGCTCTTGGAATAAAACCTTTGACGACTTCATCACTTCAAAGTTTCTGATTTTCTGCCCTGCTCATTTTTGGTGGGCAGAATTTTCACATGGCCTCCAAGAGTCTGGTCCTCCCCAGGTACACATGCCCTTGTATAGTCCCCTCCCACTTGAGGTTACTAATCAGTTGACTTTGAGTTCATCAAAAGAAAGATCACCCTGGGGTGGGCCTGAACTAATCAGGTAAATATTTTAAAACAAGACACCTGAGTTCATCAAAAAGAAGATCATCTTGAGTGGGCCCTACCTAATCAGGTTAATGCTTTAAAATAAGGAAGTCAGAAATATTCCCCTCAGCTGGCCTAGAAGAAAGGAAATAGCTGTGGTGTGAACTACATGGAGGCTATGTGGCAAGGAACTATGGGTGGCCTCTAGGAATTGAGAGTTGTCTCCAACCAACACCAAACAAGAAAATTAGATCCTCAGTCATTTTCCCACAAAAAAATAAACTCTGCCAACTGAAGGGGCTTTGAAGAAGCCCCAGAGCCTCACATGAGATCATAGCCCTGGTCACACCTAGATTTCAGCCTGATGAGACCCTGAACAGAGTACCTACCTAACCCATATCCGGATTTCTGACCCATGGGAGGCGCTGTGATGCCACAATGAGGTAATAAATCTGTGATGTTTCAAGCTGCTATGTTTATAGTAATTTGTTTTGCAGCCATGGAAAACTAAAACACCATTTGTTGTGATTTTTTAAAGCAATATATATACAGATTCCTTGCTCCTGTTACAAAAGTCTTCACCCCTGTTCAGCTTCACCTCATCTCAGTCTACTCTCCCACTCCACAGTAATGCTGCAGCCTCTTCGGCCATCCCCCGTGACTCAAGAAAGACAAGCTTGTTTCCATCTGCTCTTTCCTCTGCATGAATCCTTCTTCCCACCCGCACCACACCCAACCTTAATCATTAAACAGTTAGGTGTCTTTGTTAATAGATGTTCTTCTGCAAAGGTGTCTTCCCAGCCCATCCGACTACAGTTGCAACCCAGTTATTCTTTTCCATTTTACTTCTCAGCTTAGTGCTTTTGAAATTGCAAGTTGGCACCCAGGAATGGGGCATGCAATCATTTGAATGAGTGGCAACCATTTTCATTTCTTTCCTTACAAAGTGAATTAGAATAGAAAACATCAAAGCACATTGAATATGTTGCATCACATGTAGTAAGGGTTTAATGAAACTGTTGTTTCAGTGCATTTGTGTATGTGTGTATGTTGGGACACATTGTCAAATTCCTACTGTGGGATGAGTTCAAAAAGTTTTAGATATGCTGCTCTGTTATTTTTATTGTTCATTTTGTTTGTTTATCCGCTTATTGTCTCTTTAAATTGTCCACTCCTTAAACATGGTTAGCACTTAATATATGTATTTTGAATAGATGGTTGGAGGGAGTGGGGGAAGAAAGAGGGACTGGGGGAAGAGGACAGAGAGAGACCAACCCACAGATTTTTACATGACTCTCAAGAGCTGAAATTAAGGCTCTTAAAAGGGCCTCTTTAAAGCCAGCTTGGCTCCTGCAATACGAACAAGAAATAAAATAAGAGTCACAACCATTTGAAACAGGAAGAGAAAAATAATTACTTGATCATATGGCTATACACTTGGAATACCCAAGGGAATCAACTGAAAAATTCTTAGAAAATCCTTAGCAAGAGAGCTAAGAGAGCATTTGGAAAAATGTGTGGATAGTGGAATAAAGATATAAGCATCAATTGTTCCCGGATACGCTGACAAATACCAGATGGTATTATAATGGGGGAAGAACATAGAGTGAGGCAAGGTTGCTGGGTGAATATCTCCCACTTATCTCTCACGTCTGCTCTCCACACCTCATCCATCCACAAGGCTGATCTGTGAGGATTACACCAGTGGGCTCCGGCTCCCCAGCTTCCTGGTGGGTTTAGCACATGGAGAACACCAGCAAGATATCAGAGGGGAAGGAGAACCGGGTATTTACTCCCCAACTTCCTTCCCTCCCAATCCCTCTGGTAGGCTGAGTATCCCAAACAAAAGTTCCAGGATGGCCTGGAAGCCTGCAAGTCCAGGAGGCCCGGTCTGCACCATTCTTCAAGGTTCTGGCCTCCTCTCCCTGTTCTTGCCTCTTGAGCCCATGGGTGTTAACTGCCTCCCTGTTATTAGCCCTGGAGAACTCTCCAATACCTTACCATTTTCCTACAGTCTCCCTCTCCCACACCTTAGTAAATATTCCGTTTATAAACTCTTCTTGAATTACCCAACTCTAGAGTGTCTTTTGTTTCCAGCCAGAACATGAGCCCGTAGGGATTCCATTCCCAATAGCAACAAGAATGAGAGAGACAGAGAGAGAGAAAACAAAAATTGATGGGACCTATACAAGCTTGCCTAGATGGGAAGATTAATTCTTTCCAAATTAACTAAAAAGCTTAAGACAGCCCCAATCTAGATTCCAATTGTTTTTAGGGAAGAGTGATAAAATTATTCCGAAATTCCCTGGATTAAAAAAAAAGCCAAGAATGCTTAAGAAACACCCTGCAAAATGGGACAAAAGCAGGAAGATATTTCCTGTCATACGGCTGAAGCCGTTTGAGCACAGAGAGGTACAGGCTTGATGGACAGAGTTACAGCGTGGACACCTCTGAACCTCACCAGGGTGTAAACAGAAACATTCATCATATGCTGAAGGAGCCCTCATAAACCGCTGGAGTAAGAAAAACTGTTCATAAACTGGTTTCTGGAAAATTGGTTATTTGTGAGAATATAATCAAGTTAGATCCTCAGACATACATCAAAATGAATTCTATATGTATTTAGGATTTAAAATGTAAATTTACTGACCATAAAAACTTGCAGAAAATCTAGATAAACTTTTAGTCGATGTTAAGGTAGTAAAGGCTTTTCTAAGCATTGATCAACGGGCAACAAATCACCAAGAAAGAGACTGAGTAAACTAAAATTAAAAACATCTCTATTTTAAAACAATCATAAACAAAATCAAAAGGCAAATGACAAATCTGGAAAATATTCACAACAACTGTGACAAATTAGGACTATCTTCTTCAGTATATAAAGAACTCTCTACAAATCAATAAGAACAACATCAATTCCCCAATTTAAAAAAAAAAAAGAGCTACAAACCTGAATGGAGCATTCACAGGAAAAAATATAAGTAGGCAATAAACACATGAAAATAATTTAATACCATTTTCATCATATCAAATGGACATTTTTTTAAAAGACTCGTTGGGGGTGAGGAACACCGGGGGAGGCAGAGAGTGATTTTTTACAATCTCTCTTAGAAGCAATTTAATAAAATACACTGAACATCCTTAAAAGTTTATACAACATTTGCAAAAAAAAATCAAAAATGCCCAACTAGACTGGGAAATCATGGTCCAATCAAAATACAAAATGTTATGCAAGCATTGCATTTTATATTTCCAGTGACTTTTTAATGAGAAGGGGGAGTGTTCGAAAGATAATATTTTTTAATCTGGACAAAAAACTATACATGGTATGATTTCAATTTTCTTTTGAAAGGCAATTATATATGTGTATAGATAAAACTGGGAAAATATGTATGCTTTGTAGAAATACATATAGATTTTTTAAAATAAGAGGAAATCAAGCAATGGAATGGTGAACTTTGGTGCCAGGTGAGAGGTGGCTACCTGGCTGAGCAGGGGCACAAAGGATGGGATGGGGGAGAGTAATCGTGTAGTTAAGTAGAGCTTATTGTAAGAACATGGCTTTTGTTTGGGATGGTGGGTTCACCAGTTCTTATTACCTAATCAAAAAATAAATGATGATAAATCATGTGAAATTGTTAATAATCAACTTCTTTTGATCTCCAAAAATGGAGATCTTTAATAGTTCACTTTGGTGAATGGACTGATGACAGATGGACAAAACTGGCCACAGCTGAGCATGATGTCATGACTAAAGACTGTGATTAATTCCATTTTAAAAAGAAAAAGATTCGGGAGTCAATTCACTAAAACGTTAGTGCTGTTCATCTCCTGGTGAGATGATTAAGCACAATTATTCTTTTCTCCGTTATCTTCTATTTGTCAAATTTTCTATGAGGAAAATAGAATGTTTTATGGACTTCAAAATATGCATGAGTTTCCTTGCCTTTCTCTCCTACTCTAATATCTGGTCTTGGCTCAAGAAGGCAAATCTGGACCCACCTATGGCTGAGGTCCAAATCCTGGAGTTGAATAATGACTATTAGTAATAATTGATTAATATTAACAATTATAACTCATGATGACTGTGCATGCCACGGGCCTTGTTTATCTCACGGACTCCTCCCAACCACAAATGAGGAAACTGAGGCTCCAGTCAGGTAACCTGTCCAAGGTCACAGAGTGAGTTAATGGCAGGGCTGGGAGTTGAACCCCAGATTCCAGAAACATTTCTCCTCTGGCACAGAGATCTGCTAGCCCTCTGAGGTTAGGTAAAAGCCAAAAAGAAGTTTATTCTCAAACATCAAGGTAATAAGAGGCTTTGAAAAAGAAGCTTAGCCCCCCAGATAACAGTTGTTGCGGAGGCCCCCAAACGTGGGCTGAGAAGGAGATTCAGCAGCATCCAATGCCGATCCCAGCTGCTTTTCTGGTTCAGAGCCCCAGCTGCTGACATGAAGCATATAATAAGGTCTCTGGGCACTGTGACTCATGCCTGGAACATTTAACTTCAATCAGACTCAAATTCAGTTGCTCAGAAAGGAGCCCAGAGTTCCCAAGGTGCTGCTACTCTCCAGAGTTGTCCCAAATATCTCCACCTGAACTCTGGCATCAACACTCATCCACTTAGGAGACTCAGGGCCTTCAGCCTCCTTTCCCACCATCCCCTGCTCCCCTTCTACTGATTCCCCCAACTCCGAATGTTCCTCCTACCTTTGCACAGCTGTTACTCTGTCTCCTTAGCCTTCCCAACACATGCAAGCACACATGTACACATATGTATGCACAGATATGCATGCACACTCGCATATGTACGTGCATAAAGTGTGTACATGCACACTCACTTGTCCAAGCCACCACCCATCAAGTCTTAGCTTAAAAGTCAGGAAGAACAGGGAAGCCTTTGTGATACTCTTTGTCTAGGTCTAGGTCAAATCTCCCTGTTACAAGCTCTCCCAGCGCCCTGTGGTTTTCCTTTGCAGCACTGACCACATTTGAATTAAAATGCATCCTGGGCAAATGTCTATTTAACCTCTGTCTCTCCCACCAGTCCAAGAGCTCCGTGGAGGTAGGGGCTTTCAATCTTGTGTACAAACCATGTAGCACATAGAGTACATGGAAGTCCCTGAATAGATAGATCTTGGGAGGGAAGGAGTTATTGCATCCATTTTAAAGATGGGAACGTTGAGCCCACCATGAATCAGCAGTCCCCAGGACTCAGCCTTTAATTCCTAAGAGGTGACCGATGTTTAATTTGTTAACATCTATATGGACCTTGCCAAAGACACACTCAGAAGAGTAAACACTGCCACACTGCCATGTAGCCATCCTCCAGCTCCAAATGCCACCCATTTTCTGCATTCTTGTTTCGTGTGCCTGCCCTTCCCACTTTGATTAGTTGGTTGGCTGGTTTTCTTTGAGTATTTTAAAGCAAATCCCAAACATTATGTTCTTTACCCATAAATACTTCAATGTGTATTCCTAACAAGGGCTTTTTAATACATAACCATGAAATCATTGTCACCCAGCACAACCAAAAATGATTCTTAAATAAAATCAAATACTAGTCTATGTTCAATGAGTTCAGACCTGGAAAATATCTTTTTGTAAATTATTTTTTATTCCCACCTGAGCACATTGTTTCATTGCTTTTAGAGAGAGAAAGGGGGAGCGAGAAACATCTATGTGAGACAGAAGCATCGATTGGTTGTCTCCTATACATGCCCAGACCAGGGATTGTACATGCCCGGATCTGGGATCGAACCTGCAACCTACATATGTGCCCTGGCCAGGAATCAAACCTGTGACCTTTTGGTTATGAGATGATGTTCCAACCAACTGAGCCACGTTAGCCAGGGCAGAAAATATATTTTAATAGCTGTTTTTCGTGAATCAAAGTCCTAAAAAGGTCCACACATCACATTTGGGTGATGTGTCTCCTAAAGTTTCTTTTAATCCATAACAGTTCTCCTTTTCTTCATGCCCCTCATTTGTTGAAGAATGAGTCATCCGTCCTCCTATATTTAATTTTCAGAAATGACTCCCTACCTTGAATCAATGTCTTTACCAGGGCACATGACAGGGGTTACTGACATGGTATTCTCCCTGTGCCAGGACTCCCGGCATGATGCCCTGTCGTCTAGACTCTGCAGGTATCTCAGACGTCACATTCACTCATGATTTCACTTCAGCTCAGTGTAGAAGACACCGCACAGATGCCTGCCTGATTCTGTTCTAATAACATGGATCCCAGCATTCAGAATTTGGGAACTGTCCTGAGCTGGGGGCACAGAGAGGGTGCAGCTCCAGAAGGAGGCGGTATGGAGCACCTGGGTTATACAGGATATCATGAAAGCAGAAGGGGCTAACACGCCTCAAGGAGAAGTCCTTGGGAATCCTCCTACTTTCTCTGCCACAGATTAGAGAGTTATCTCCAGGGGTAGGTCTAAATAACCGAACACCTGCAGTTTGACTTTTTTCTCACATCTGCCTTTGAATGAGCAGATTGTTCTCAGACATCCTGCTGATCCCCCACATGTTTTTTGCCAAGAGTCTGCAGTGGCCCTTGGGATGGATGGCCCAGGAAAGCCAAACAACAGGCAAGACACTGGTACTGACCAGGAGGCGGACCCATACCCAGAGGTGTTAGCTAGGACTCTGAACAAGGTGGCTATCCAAACTCCCTTCCATCTGAGGAGCTCTATGAACCATGGTAGAAGTTTACCTCTTTGAGAAAGCAAGTTTAACAGATTAATATACTCTCTCCCCTGGAGTCTCCTGACTTCAAGGAGGTAATAAAATGTTCCAACTAAATATAAATCACATTTATCTTTGGTTTTTCCAAGACCCAGATGAGCTGGTGACTAGAAGGGCCAGGTTCCTGAATCTAGCACTGAGTGAAGGATATTCACTCATTCATTCATCCATTCAGCCAGCTGCCAGTCTTTCGGATTATTTACTGTAGGTTATTAAGGTCCGGTGGGTGTGATCATAGTAATCCCAATGACATCTAACATTTACCATGCAGTATTGTTCAAGATGTTTTGTTTCATTTACCCATCACGATAAGGATTGCCCACTTAGGGTAGGTACTGTTATGCCCATTGTATTAGTTACCTATTGCCATCTAACAGATTCTCATAAATTTGGAGGCTATAAACAACACACATTTATTATATTACGGTTTCTGTCAATCAGGAGACTGGGCACAACTTAGCTGGGTTCTCTACTCCAGGGTCTCATCAGACCACAATGCAGATGTTAGTGGGGCTGTGGTCTCATCAGAGAGTCAACTGGGGAAAGACCTTCTCCTAACCTCCTTCGGTTTGTTGGTGAGATGTGTTTCCAAGTGGCTTCAGGACCACGGATTTCAGTTTCTTGCTGGTGGCCACCATCAGCTCCTAAAGGCTGCCTGCAGTTCCTGGCCACGTGGGATTCTCCAGCCTGGCCACCTACTCCATAGCAACCTGTTTCTTTCATCATGGCAACGGACAGCAAGCAAGTTTACTGGCAAGATGGAGTTTTATAGAACATAACATAATCATAGGAATGGCATCCCATCACGTTGCTACATTCTACTAGTTAGAAGCAAGTCCTGGGTGCCCACCCCCACCTCCACATTCAAGAAGAGGGCGTCACACAATCATGAACCAAGAGGCAGGAACCATAAGAACCACCTCAAAGTTTACCCAACAATGCACTATATAGCTTTAAAAAAATAATAATAAGACTCAAAGCGTAGATGAATCTTTCCCTCTGACATACAGCCAAGTGAAGGGCCCGGAATTTGAAGTCAAGAATGAAGAATTCCAAACCCCATGATCTCATCTATAAGTGCATTATTCAGAGAAGCACCACTACCCTCAAGTTGTCATGGTCTCCTTCACCTACTGCAGAGACAGCGAGGAATCCTTCTGATCCAATTTGGCAAGAATCCAATAGACAGATAAACACAGAGCCTGGACTGGGAGGAAGGTTTGCTCTTCTGGGTGACCCTTTGTGCCTGACCTTCGGATGAGTTAGCTGGATGGGTAAGAGACGTGAGAGAACACCAGGGGGACGTGACAACAAATGCAAAAGTGGAGCAGCCTGAGACGCTGGCCTGTCCCAACACTGGCAGACAGTTCTGTGTGGCTGAAACCTAAACAGTCGTGATGGGGACTTGACGGGACACGAAGCAGAAAGGGCCAGTTGGAAACAGGTTGCGATGGGTGTTGAACGCTTGGCTTGGGACTTGGGACTCTGAGCAGTGGGAGCCAATGACAGAGGTGGTCCAGAGCAGGACTATCAGATGATAAACAAGCCTGGCTGGGCACAAGGTGGCCGGTTAGGACATTACGATATTAGTCCAAGCAAGAGAGGAAGTAGAGATGTGGAGAAAAGGACAGATTTAAGATATATTTTGGGGGGAAGTCAAAAAGTGATCATTTTAATAGAAATCGAGAGCCAGATCTCCACTGGGGTGGGGGACGGCACAGTGATTTGCCCAGGGGGGTCAGAGAGGCAAAGTCGAGCAGAGAATGAAGAAATATGGGCTCTCTGCAAAAGGCATTGTTAAACTCCATGCTAATGGACTGAACCAGAACCAAAAAGACAAATACTGCATGACTCCATTCATGTGAAGCACCTAGACTAGGCAAATTAACAGAGACAGAAAGCAGAAAGGGCTTTCCAGGAGCTGGGGAAGAGGGAATGGGGAGTTGGTGTTGGATGGGTGCAAATATTTTGTTTGGGAAGTTAAGAAAGTTTTGAAATGGATGGTGGCAGAGGTGGTGGTGGTTGCACAGCATTGTGAATGGACTTAATGCCACTGAACTTACATTTAAAAGAGGTTAAAATGAGAAGTTTTATGTTATGTATATATTATCAAAACTATTAGGAAAAAACTTTCTTTGGAAAAGGCAACAGGGAGCCATTGGAAGTAATGGCATGACTGAGCACTTTCCAGACACGGGTGCCTGGCCGGCGCCACTCTGACAGAAGCCACGTTGGCAGGAAGAAACCCCCCGATGCCAGCCCTCAGAAAGAGCCATTTATCAAAAGTGACAGTCTAATGGATGCCCCTCCTCATCAGCTCCCTTCTCACTCTCGTTGAACTTGGTCAAAATCAAAATCGAGATGTGTTTGCTTAATGATTTAAGGGGCAGGAATAAAAGCAAAGGGGAGGGTTAGCTCCTTGCAGACAGCTCTGGCAGGGCTGCCTGGATCCCATCAGACACACACAGATGGCCAAGTAGTAACCCTGCTCTTTGAGGGAGCCAAGCCTGGCCCCTCAATATTCATCTGATTCATTCATTCAGTGAATCACTATGAAGCTTCCAGGTTATACCTGTATCCAATGTTGGGGGCCAGTGACTCAGAACAGCTAGAGCCCAGGGGGTGGGGAGACAGGAGCAGAGCAAGAGGACATGTTCACCACTCTGGGAGCCATCTCCATGCTGATGCCCTGGATCCAGGGCCCCACCATGACCACTCCCCTGGATCCTAGGCTCAAGCTCCCAACTGACTTCTTACCGTCTCTCCTTGAAGGTCTAACTTGCACCTCAGGGTTGCAGCATCCCACTCAGCACTGAGGGTGTGACAAATGGCCATTTGATAAGGAGATTAGTACAGAGAAGCCATCCCAGCAGAAACCAGGAGCTGATGTTCAAGACAATGGAGGGATGATCCCACCGCAGTTGAAATGTTGTTAGAGATGCTGTCCCCATCACAAGGCCAGAGTGCAAGGGCTGTGGGACGGACCGTGAGGGGGTGTTTCAAAGGGCAGGGTCCCCTCTCCGGTTTGTGTGGGTCAGGAAGCCCCTGCCCAGTGCCGCAGGGGTGGGGCCCCCACAGAGAGCTGCAGCTCAGCTTCCCCCAGCAGAGCCCTGGGGGCCTGTGGGAGGTGATTAGGTCGTGAGAGTAGGGCCCGCATGAATGGGTTTAGCGTCCTCACAAAAGAGACTCCAGAGAGCTCCTTCACGCGTTCCGCCAGGTGAGGGCACGGTGAGAAACTGCCATCTATGGACAAGGAGGCAGGTCCTCACCAGACACTGAGTCTCTTGGCACCTTGATCTTGGACTTCCCAGTCTCCAGAACTGTGAGAAATGCATTCCGGTTGTTTATAAACCACCTAAATAGACTAAGACATTCGCCTAAAGCCTCCAGAAAGAAACACGGCCCTGCCAATGCCTTGATTTTAGTCTACATAACACCCATCATGGACTCTTGACCTCCAGAACTATGAGAGATTAAACTTGTATTGTTTTAAACCACTATGTTTATGGTCATTTGTTTCAGCAGCAATAAAAAAACTAATGCACCAAATTTCTTTAAAACTTCATGCAAAGTAGCTTTCCTAACTAAAAATAGTGTGTGTTTCGTTGCGTGCATAGGAAATTTTCCTGCAGTCTGGTTGGGATGGCATGAGGTATAAAAGGAATAAGAAGATATCGCACCGACTGGCTGAGCCCCTCACCGGCCAGGATGCTGGACTGGCCACCGCGGGCAAGTCTGGCTTCAGGCGTGTTTCAATCAGGCCTCAAAGATGCCACCAGGATCCAGTCTTCTCTATGTCTAACTTCTGCTTCGTCCAAGTGGGCCCTAGCGTCCTCACTACAAGTTGGCTACCTAATTTCCAGCATCACATTAACTCTCCTTTAAATCCAGCGAGGAAGAATAAGCATCTCTTTCCCTGCTCCCTGGCTTTGTTTGAGACGAGTGCCTATTCTGGAACAAATGACTTGGTCTGAGGGAATGCAGTGTGGTGACTGGCTTAGGTTCAGGTCATCCCTAGAGAAGTAAAGATGGGATCCCATTCCAGCCATCCTGAAGCAAAGATGAGGAAGGTTTCTATGTCACAGGTGATACAGAAAGGCATGCACCATATATTGTTACATTTTCATATATAATACAATATATATTTTTGTATATTTGCAAATCGTATTTTACATAGAGGGTCCGGCAGAAGTAATGCCTGCTTGAGTGTAGGGTAATAAATGGGCATGATAATTTATAGTTTTAATTTGAACATTTTACCTAAAATGTCATATGGTATGCTTCACTGTGATATTGTTATGTTACAGAATTACACGCTTGTGATTTTGTAATAAAAAGAGTTTGTAATAAAAAGTGGTGTTATTTGTGCTGGGTCCTGCATATCTTATTAAATAATATCATATAAATGATATATAACTCATAAAATATAGTTAAAAGTTGACAAGGGCTAACTTTTTAAAAATCTAAGTGCTAGTTCATTGGTGTAATTAGTTTGTTAAAATTCATAACCCATACTCTTTATTTGCGCACATTTATGTATGTATGTCATACTTCAATAAAAGGGTTTTTTTAAGTAAGTTGCAGAATAAAACTGTAGAGTATAATGCTACTTTTTCTAAAAGGAAGGAGGAGAAAGAGGAAAGGAATGAGGGAGGGAGGAAACAAGGAAGGAATTATAAATTAACACAGAGACAAAGAGTCAGAGAGAGAGAAATGCCCAAGAGGATACGCCCCAACTACTGGGTGGTTCCCTATACAGGAGCAGGGCAGTTCTCAAGCAGGGTGATACTGCCTCCCAGGAGACACTTTGGGGTTGTCACGACTCAGGGGGCAGGGCAGTGTTACTGACATCAAGTGGGTGGAGCCCAAGATGCTGCCAACTGTCCTTCAGTGCTCAGGATGGCCCCACAGGAAAGACCGACCCAGCCCAAACTGTCAGCAGTGCCAAGGCTGAGAAGCCCCGTTAAACAGGCAAAACTCGAGGAAGGAGAGCTGGGAAAGAGAATTTCCACTCTTCTTTCCCCTCTTTTATGTTTCATTCTTTGAAATTTTTACAAAAAATGTCCAGCATACCCGATGGGGACGACGTAGATCAGCGTTCAGAAAACTACAGGCCCAAAGCTACATCCAGTCCACGGCCAATTTTTGCACAGCTCGTCCACTGAAAAGGGTTTTGACATGTTGAAATGCTTGTGTTTTAACTGGTTCTGTAAGCACCTGCACAGCAGCTTCAGTTTTGCCTGTTGGCCCACATAGCCTAAAATATTTACTCTCCGGCCTTTGATAAAAAAAAGCTTGCTGACCTCTGACATAAACTGTCTTTTTTTTTTTTTAGTTTCCCTCTAAAAGCTTCCCCAACCCCACCCCTGTCCAAACTAACCAATGTGTTACATCTAAGGTGAGTCCTGGAAAGACGGGTGCAGCAGAAATCACTAGCTGCCTAAGCACTTGTGGTAGTTTTCTACTGCTGCTTAAAACACAAGTGTATTATCTTATCATTCTGGAGGCCAGATGTCTGAAATAGTTCTCACTGGGCAAACGTCAAGGTGTTGGCAGGACTGATTCCTTCTGCAGTTCTAGGTAAGAAACCATATTCTGACCTTTTCCAGCTTCTAGAAGTCACCAGAATTCTTTGCCTCATGGCCCCTTCCTCTATCTTCCAGGCCAGAGATGGCTGGGGGAGTCCATCTCACATCACATCACATCACTCTGATTCTGACTCTCCTGCCCATCTCTCCCACATTTAAGGATCTTTGTGATTACCTTGGGCCTTAAGGATCTTGTGAATAATTGATGATAATCTCATCTCAAGGTCAGACAATTAACCTTAATTCCTTTTGCAATTTTAAATGCCCCTTTGCCATGTAGCACAGTATATTCACAGGTTGCAGAGATTAGGATGTGGACATCTCCATGGGGCACTATTCTATCTGCCACACCGGATATTCACTCCATACCCTTCTAAGAAAACTTCAGCCTCCCTTACAGATAGATGTGGCCAGGTTATTACGTTTCAGCCAGTCAGATATAAACTTACCCTATTTTTCAGACTATAAGACATACCGGACCGTAAGACACACCTAGGTTTTAGAGGAAAATAGGGGAAAAAAATTTGAAGCAAAAAAATGTGGTAAAATATTTAGTAACATAAATAACATAATATTTCACCAATGTAAATGTAAATAGCCAGGTAAGCTGCATTCGGACTATAAAATGCACCCCCATTTTCCTCCCAAATTTGAGGGGAGTGTATCTTATAGTCTGAAAAATACAGTAAGTACTTGCGCAATTTCCAGAAAGTCTTAAAGGGAGGGAGCACTTCCTTCATAGCACTTCCTCAATTCTGTCTAAAATTAGATGTGATGGCTGGAGCTGCAGCAGCCACACTGAGCCACAACAGTATCACCTTATAAACATGATAGAATGCAAAACTGAAAGGAGCCTAGATCTTTGATGACTTTATTGGGTCACCACACAACCTAGAAGATCTGCCTTAGATTTATTTATGTGGGAGAAAAAAACACATGTTAAAAATGTCCATGGGGGTAAGAGAGGGTTCTGTTACAGCAAAATGAATTTCCTAACAGTTTCTGAGGATGAAAGCATTTACTTATCCCTCAACATGCATGTCTAAAGAGCCTTCTTAGTGCAAGTAGAGTGCTAGATGATGGATATGCAAACAGAAACCTGCCAGAGTCCTCGGGCCCTGAGAGTGCATGGCCTCATGGGGAGACAAGGGTTCAAGCATAAGTTGCAATACAGTATGATGCTTGCTTTCTAGAATTATGATAGTTGGGTTGGAGAGACATCATCTCTGCCTTGGAGAAAAAAGAGAATGTACAGAGCCTGCAACTGGTAGAGAAGAGAGAGCAATCCAGGCAGAGGGAACATCATGGGCAAAGGCAAAAATCACACAAGGGTCCAGTGAAGGAAAATAAGAGACAGTCAGTGGGTCAACAGCCAAATGGAAAGAGTGGTGAGAGCAGGAGAGGTCATTTGGGGGGAAAGTAGGAAAGGTGAGGTGTGTGAAGCTCAAGAATTGGGCGTATATGTTGAGGCCGATAGGAGAAGCCAGCTGGATGGTTAAGCAGCGACAGGGACAGATATTCAGCGCCTGAGCCTATTTTTCTGTTCCCCTGAGCCCTCATGATGCAAATGCTCGCAGGACCCTTCCTCACTCTTCACTCCCCACCGCAAATCACTCAGTGAAGGAGAAGACACTCCTAGCCTCAGGCTTCCAGAACCTAATTCTCACCTCTACACCTTCCACGTCACAGCTGCTCATTTTAGTTCCTATTTAATTTTAGTTGTGACCTCTTAGTTGGTGATTATTAGTAAACCAGGATAAAGTAAACTACCCTCATTCCAATCCCCCAGAAGTTGCAGATTTTCAAAGTTCAAAATGGGATCTATAAATCAACCCGTCTTGGCAAACACAGTCCCTCGCCTATACAATGTGAACTGTTGGCAGGAGCTTGAAAAAGGTGTTCATTTCCTCCTTTCTTTACATCTGTGGTTTTGATGTACGAAAATACGGTTCAGCATTTTTACTCTAATGTGACTCTATGCACACTCCAGCCCCCACTTGTCTCCCCAGCAGAGGACAAGGCCAGTCAGGCATTATATCAGTTGGGCTCTCCTCTTGACAATTTTAATAGTGGCACTGATTGAAGGATTCAGAGAAAACTGTCAAAGTCACTGCTAAAGTACAGGGTCAAGGGTGGCCCTACCAAATAGCCTATTAAACTGAATGGCTCACTTCTCTTCCCTGAGCAGAGGATGCAAAATGCAGAGGCTGCAACCACACAGATAATGGGATGGGATGGTGAAGAACCTTCAGCAAATTCTGTCATATCCATGTCACTTTGCTTATACAGGACACTGGCAGCCCATTAGGCAGCTGATCCAGGTAATTTGAAGGGGAAAAAGCAGTGAGCCCTTTGAGGAGAATGTTCTCTGAATTACTCTTTCTTCATGTCATCTTATCGATGAAGATCTCATCATTAATTGTCCTTGTTGTTTAAGCATTCTCTGTTCGGAGGCTGGTTTCATAGCTCAGAATATGCAGTGGGGTTGGGGAGGTTTTATTCAATATCTTTGGGAAACATTGTATATTCTCTCCACCTGGAAACTGGACATTTTCAGTGCACATGTACATTACAAAGGCTCTGAGAAGGCCTGTAGAAAAGCAATCAGTATAGCATCAGGAGAAAACAGCTCAGTATCTGGAGTGAGACCTAATTCTGACCCTGCCACTTCCTGCCCAACAACCCTGCAGGGTAGCTGTGAGAATTAAACTGAGTGAAAAAATAAAAGCTATGGTAAGCTAATCTATTTAATCCTCACAACCACAGCACACAGTGGGGGTAGGTATGACAAATACACACATTTATAGCTGTGGCACAGAGAGATGAAGTGTCTTCCCTAAGGTCTCACAGAGAGTGAGTGGGGCTGGCCTTAGTCTCTAACCCATGCCTTTTAAGTGGGTGCCAACAAATGCAACCCCCTGGAAACCCCTGAAGCTATGTCCAGTGACCTATCATCTCTTCTCCCACGATTGTCATAAAATCTCATTTGGCCCTGACCAGTGTGGCTCAGTTGGTTGGGTGTCAGCCAGCAAAGCGAAAGGTCACCAGTTCAGTTCCCAGTCAGAGCACATGCCTGGGTTGCAGGTTTGGTCCCCGGTCAGGGCACATACGAAAGGCAACCAATCGATGTTTTTCTCTCACACTGATGTTTCTCTCCCTCTCTTTCTCGCTCCCTTCCCCTCTCTCTAAAAATAAGTAAATAAAATCTTTTTAAAAAAATTTTTAAAAACCTCATTTGTACCAAATCAGGTCCCTCTTCTGCTCAAAAGCCTAGAATGCCTCTCCATCACCTGTAGGACCAAATTTAAATTCATTCTGATTCTAGAATCTCAGTCTGCCCTTCCTTAATTGTCCCTCTGCATGGCCTTCCCTTTCTCTTCCTAGAAAAGTCATATTCATCCTTCAAAATCCAGCTTAAAACTCACTACTGCTAGAAGAACTCTCTGAACACCTCCACCCAAGATGGAGTTACTGCCGCAAACTTTATACCCCCATTCAGCTTCAGAAGAATATTTGTTGGCATCTGTCAGGTTTTGCTGCCTGTTGCACCCACTGTACTGACTTTCCCTCCCATCTTTAGTCCTTGCAGGGGGTGAACTGACTTCATTCCAACCACTGGAATGAGCCTGTGACCCATGTGTAGCCAATCAGAGCAATGCACCATCCCTGGCTACAGGGATTTCTTGGGGCTAATAACACAACCCAGTCAAAGCCAATGAGACTAAACCCCAATGATCCTGATGAAGTGGCCTGCACACATGCACTTGCTTAACTTAGAGCTGTGGAACTAAAGCCACCAGACCACATAGGGGAGAGGTACTTTTTAAACACAAAGAATGGAGGAGAATGGAGAACAGGAAACAAAGGGGAAAATAGAACAAACCTGGTCCTAATAACATTGGTCAGGTCTCTGGATCAAGCCTTACCTGAAGTAGTTCTATTCTTTGATCTCAGTTATGTGAACAAATAAATTTCCTTTTCAACTAAAGAGAATTAGAGTTGGGGTTCTATCACTTGTAACCCAAGGAGCCCTGAGCAGAGCAATCTCTAGACCTTGACTGAGGTTCTCTAACAGCAATCTTATCTAACATCTTCTCAGGGCCTGACTCATGGTCTGAAACATCCTTCAAACATGTTTTGTAATGAAAGTCAACTTAGAAGTTTCAAATGTTTTCTTGAGCACCAGCTCAGTTGGTCCTAGTGACTTAGTATACAGTCCTATCCTGATTTCACAGATGGGGAAAGTAAGGCTCAGAAAGTTTAAGAAATTTACTCCATATAATCATAGGGTCCATCTGTTCTATGTCTTTGCTAATTCTCTAATGTTTTTTACAGTGTACACACAGTCGGTGCTTAATCAGTGCCAGTTGACCAGGCCTAACTGGCCTAAAGCTTGCAAGCTGGCATTCTGCTGCCCTGGGTTAGAAGAGACTGTCTGAGTGCTGTCAAGAAGAAAGGTATGGCTCAGGTCTGAAGGGCCATCATCTTTTAGCCTGAGCACCTTTCCCTTCCATCTAATCCTCCTGGGAGGCCTATATCCAGTTCACTTTTACCCCCAAGACACTGCCACCATCCGCAGATTCTGAGCCCACTTGAAAAAGATTCACATCCATGCAGACTTGTGCCACTTGCACATTTATGGATTTCAGATTCTGCCAGGCCCTCAAGGGTGCCTTGCAATCCTTCTGTTTCCCTAAGTATGAATGAAGATGTGTTGGCTATGTCTCCATGGCTTCGGAACTCCAGCTATTTCTCAGCATTTGGAGTGTGAAATTAGGCAGATGGAACATCCAGATAACGGGCTATGCTGCATCTGGAAACCGTGGCACCAAACAGTCAGAGCTGGTTGCTTTCACAGCATGTGTGCAAAGAAGGCACTAATTTCAGTCCATTCTTGATTGCTTAAATGCATCCCAGGAAAGCAGGAAAGGGCATGAACCCTGAGGTCTCTGAGTTCAAATCCCACCCTTACCACTTATTCTGTGTGATCTTAACTTGAGGTTTAAGATTTGTGTTTTCCAATTCATAAAATGGACATAAAAATACCTCCAAGAAATGTGTGGGAGATTCAGAGAAATAAACCACAGTAGCATGTGTAAGCACTCAATAAATTATTTTATGTTTGCTCTTTAATTTCCTTAAACATAAAAAAGACACCCAAAACCTTGCCAACTGAATTGGAACATGGGTTTTATAAATAATTAAATGAGGTCAGCACAATTTCATTGACGCTGCTCAGGCAGCTTCGGTAATAAATAAGGCAACTTTTTACAAGTGCATCTATTAGAACCTTAAATTAGTCAAACATAAGGAAGCACACAAGAAAAATACAGACTAGGAGGTGAATCCTGTTTGCAAATCAGAACGCTACAGGAATGGCCCCAAATTATAAATTTCACTTTCAGAAGCTCTGTTATATGTAGATACCAGAAGGCAAATAAAAGTATACTTAAAGATGGGAGCTGGCAACATGTAGTTAAAAAAAAAAGAGAGACAGAGATGAAAATGGCATGATTTCACAGCACCATATTCAAACAAGAAGCAATATATAATATCAGACCCAAAATTATTCAGAGAGCTGAATAACGGTTGAATAACAGCTGAATTGGAACTATTCAAGCATTAAGAAGAAAAAAAAGACATGACTCCTTCAGTCACTGCATTAGAGATAATCCTCTCAAATACTTGGGTCTCAGTTAACTCTTAGATAGCCTGAAGGACAATACTATGTCTCCAAGATGCCTTGGAAACAGCCAGAACCTTTGGAGAGATGCCGCTCGTAGTCCACAGCAGGCCTTCTCAAGAAAGAGTGATTTGCAATCCCAGGGACATTGGCAGCGTCTGGAAACATTTCTGGTTGTCACTACTGAGAGAGATGAGAATGCCACTTACTGGCATCTGTTGAGTAGAGACCAGGGATGCTGCTAAACCTCCTGCAGGCACAGGACAGGCCCAGCAACCAAAAACGATCAGCCCCACATGTTAGTCGTGACGAGGTTGAGAAGCCCTGGTCGGGAGTTAGCCAGGCTGCTGTCAGCTACCCTCTCTGAGCTTCAGTTCCTCATTTGTCAAATAAGGGGTCATCATAGACCTGCCTTCCAGGGTTACAGAAGGTTTTAATAAGATATTCATGATAATAATGGCTTCTATTCGGCAAGCTCTTGCTCTGCACCAGGCACTGTGCCAAGAGCCTGTATGCACATTATTGGATTCCATATTTATAACACCCCTACGAAATAAGTAACATGGCTAAGATTTCACTCCTGGAAGGGGAGCAGGTTTCAAATTCCAGCAGCCTATGTCTTGACCTCTTCCTTCTTTATACTCACAGTTTGATCCAAGCATCACCAGGATTTTGCCAGAGATGCAGAATCTCAGGTCTCACCTAGACCAACTGAGTCCAAATCCGCATTTTAGCCATATCCCCAAGTGATTCATGTGCACATTAAAGTCTGAGAAACAACAGGCTAAGGACAGTGCCCGGCCCCTAAGTAAACACTAAATAAGTATTAATTATTTGCATTGTCATCACCATTTTAAACCTATAGAGAGATTCTCTAGAGTAAAATTCAGACTCTGAGTCATTACACACATGGCTGTGGCAAAGATCTCATGAAGGAACCTTGTCAATACCAAACATCCCCAAGGGTATCAGGTCTTTCTCGTCTTTTAGGAAGCCTCAATATGCATAAAGACCAGCCTCAAAAAGGGAAGAGCTGCCAGCCCAATCCAGCTCTTCTGATTCCTCAGCCACTGTTCCTCCTTCAACATCAGGTGCCTTTCTCCATGGCTTATCTACTTTACACTATGGTGTGAATGACTTATGGCACATGCTGCCTCTCCCAGAGATATTTGCAAGGCTCAAGCCATACTTTCTGCCTATGTCTGAATGAAGAACCCTGACATCTGCTGCCAAACCCCAAGTTCTGAGCAGTGTTCTCTTCACATTAACCACACAAGGGGCATAGGATGGTGGCATCATAAAGCACACTCTGTCTCTGTAGTATTTCCTACTTTTTAAGTTATGTAAACAATGCATGAATGCCTCCTCAGTATAAACTACTCAAGTTGTACACAAGTATATGGAATACAAAGCAAAAGTCCCTTTCATCAGAGAGGATTCAAAGCAGACTCTGGACCTAGACTAGCCAGGTTTGAATCCCAGTTCCACTCTTTACTAGCTGTGCGTCCTTGGACAACTTACTTAACTTCTTTGTGACACAGTTTCCTTGTGTAGGTCTCAAAGATCTGTTCATAAAATGTGCCAATGAAACACCTAGTTCATTGTTAGAAACACCTAGTTCAGAGCCTAGCACACATGTGTTAGAAACACCTAGTTCAGAGCCTAGCACACATAAGGTGTTAGTGATTTCTGTCACTCCCAGTTCTCTCCTCAAAGGTAAGCAACTTAGACTTCTAGACTCTGTGTTTACCTGTATATGCACCCTACAAATACAAGTGCACCCTTAGCATAAAGATACCACACTAGACCCGGGTTCTGCAACATGCTTTACAGGTGCACCAAGCCACAGGGATATTGTAAGACTAGTCACAAAGACATAAGCCTCATTTTTTTTCACAACTCTGTGCATCCGTCCTTTGGATGGATGCAGCAGGGAGTGGGAACCAGTCCCTCGCTAGTGGGCATTTAGATTGTTCCTATTATTTTCCCACTAAAAATGAATTGCACGTGCAGAGGCAGCCAAGCTCCAAACATGTCAGACTCGCGAAACGGAGCAGCCAGGAAGTACAGCCAGGTGGAAGACAGTCTCATCAGAGTCTCTGCCAAGGACCGGAAAGATGACGACAATCTGGGGCACACTCAAAATAAATAATTGTCTTTAACCGTCTCTAAAGTAGGAAGTGCATCATTAGTCACTGCTTCCTGTCACAGCTGGTACCTATGCCCTTCCACTCCCAGAGCCCTCAGTCCGCCCCTTGCAAGGCCACACCCAGGTTCCCAGGTTCACAATAAACAAGGGCACTGGCCCCTGGGTAGTTTCTCCCTCCTACAGCACCCAACATGCTCATTCCCCAGGGATCAGGCAAAGCAAAAGGAGCATCCCCTTACCAGCGGGAACATGAAAGATGACTAGTACAGAAAATTGATGACTTAGTTAGCAGCTAAACCCTGAAATCCTACTCAAAATACTAAATAACAAACCAGATGAAAGGTTGAACAGAGCTGGGTGGTTGGAGGGGAATGTAGAGCTTCATCTTCTCTCCTGAGACACCCACTGTCCTCTAGAAAGCAGTTTATGAACCGCTCATCTGGTCCAATTTGTTTTTCAGATTTCGTGGCTAGAGCCCATGGAGGGGAAGTTAGTCACTGATGGCCACACAAAAGTAAGTAGCAGAGTCCAGGCCTTGGTCTCTAGACTCCTGACTCCCAGGCCACTATGTTTTCTGTCAACTTCAGCAATGCCTGTGCTTGTTTAGACTATAGTGTGAATGGTTGTCTCATTCAGAGATTATTCTCTTTCCAGGGTCACTTTCCATTAGAGCCAGACTTCTTAACCCCATAGCCCAACTGTAACCCACAGAATAAAAAAGCAGATCTCTTGCATCAGAGGTTGCACTAAGAGTCTGGCTGGGTATGGAAAAGTGAAATAACGACTAGGAAAATTATATAACCCCAGCTTTTATATGTAAAAATTTCACAAATCAGAACCAAATGTGAAATTCCCCTGAACTTTTATAATTAAACTAGAGAGTTCAAATAAATTTTGCCCTTGTAGTTACTGCCTCCGACTAATCCCTACATCATCCTCCAGCCCTGGCTCCTAACAACATGAACTCATTCTCCCCTGCCACTAAGGTTCCTCAGTGGAAAATTTTTAGAAGTTCCAAGCTAACGGAATGGCTCTGTGATGGCAAAATTATAGGCAACAGAGTAAGGAAGAGATTTTCCACCCCAAGCTCTCAAAATCTCTCCCATGGATTAAGTCTGCTCTTCCTAATGCACAATTTTCATTGCAGCAAACATTAATAGAGCGCATACTGCATGCCCAGCACTATGCGAAACACTCTGTGAGGATGAGACAGGCATTAGAATCATCTCCCATTTTACAGATGACAAAACTGAGGCTCTAGAAGCAAGTCACCCAAATCTCACAGTTCACTCATGGCAGGAACAGGATCCAGAAACTCTTTCTTCCCAACAGAGTGACCAACTGTCTAGGTTTTAGCCTGAAAGTACCACGTCCCAGAAACCTGCATTTCTGGGCATAACTGGGATGACTAGGCACCCTAGTGGAGGGTCAGCTAAGGCTACTCAGAGAACAGAAAGTCACGTGGTTAACTAGGACTTGGTCTGGGGACTTGAAGGAGGAGCTGACTCCTGCTTCTGGGCTGGGTGGGATAAAAATACTTTTGCAAATGTAGATGCAGGTGTTAAAGAATGAGCATCCAGCTGGGTGGCCTGCACAGAGGGCACATTTTGATCCACGCTTCTGTCCTGTTTTACTGGGGTGACCAGCTAGTCTGTTCTGCCAGGGGCTTTCCCAGCTGAAGCTCTGGAAGTCCCTGGTGCTCCTTCAGTCCCAGGCAAACAAGGACAATTGGTCACCTTACTTCCCTATCAGAAGCTATTGCTGAATATTCCAGAAAACACACACAACATTAGCAATAGTATGTTCCATTTCTCTACTTTTTTTTTGTCTTTTAGACTTCTTTAAAGTTTTTTCACTCAGGCTGGCAGGCAACATGACACTGTGTGCTGTTGTCTTGCTCTCGCTGTGAAAAACTATAGAAAGAAAAAAAGACATAAAGGTCGCTGTATTTTACAATGAGTCTTTGTTTAAAATTTTTATTTATTTATTTTTAGAGAGAGAGAGAAAGAGACAGAGAGAAATACCAGTGTGTGGTTGCCTCTCGCACTCCTCCAATTGGAGACCGTGCCCACAACCCAGGCATGTGCCCTGACTGGGAATCAGACCGGTGACCCTTTGGTTCTCAGGCTCAATCCACTGAGCCACACCAACCAGGGCTACAATGAGTCTTTTTAAAAAATGAAAGACAGAAAAGAAAATTATCTGAATGGGTTCTTATTAGTGGGAAGTAAGAAAAGCTTCCAAGTGGAAACCTGTTCTCAAGAGAAAGGGTGTTGACCCTGCTATTGTATTTTCAACTTGTGTTTAAAATGCTCCCCGAATGTTTCAAAAGTCTATGTATTTATTTTCCTTCTCCTGCTAAGAGTCAGAGTTAGAAGTACTTGTTGACAAGTGAGGAAATACAAGGCCTGAGTGCTAAGTCCTCTCCAGGGCTGTAAGACTAGCCTGGGACTGGGACTGGGCAGGACCAACCATTAACAGCCCCCTCTCTGTTTGCATTCAATCCAGGCATCTCCCTTCCTGCCTCTCTCCCTCCCTTATTCTCAGTCTCCTTCCCCCTCCCCCTCTCCCTCTTTTTCTCCCTTCCTCAGCACTCTGCAGCTGTCTTTGGACACTTTATTCCTTGTAACTAGATCATGGGTGTGCTGTGTACATCTCCATCATGCCCACAGGTCTGTGGTTCCCACAAGAATGTTTGCTCAGTGAAGGCGGGAGCCCTGTCATTTGTTCTTGCTCATATCCCCAGGGCCTCTCCCTGTGCCTGGCAGGTGTAGTAGGTGCTCAATTAATATTCATGACTGCATAACTGAGTGGTTGACTCCAGCCTCTTACTGACCTTCTCCCTGGATGATTAGTGGTTCCTTAGGTTGGGCTCCTCTAGAAGCAGAGCTCAAGACAAAGACACAAGTGCAGGTAGCTTACTTGGAAGGTGATCCTGGAGTGGAAAAGGGAGTTGGAGAAGGAAGGGAGCCAATATAGGGTGTGTCATTAAGCAGGCTACCAAGGTGGACAACTAGGGCTCAATCAGAGGAATTTGGGGAGAGAATATAGAGCACACCTCAGAGTTACCTGTTACCCTGCCAGGGCGCTCGTAGCTGTCCAAGGGCTACTGCGGGGGCATTATCCCTGACACCTCTGCTCTGCCTGGGCTTGAGGTGACAGAAGGCTCCTGGCTGAGTCCTGAGTGCTGCCAAAGGAGCCTAGTAGAATAGGCAAGAATGGTGAGTACCACCCTGGCCAGTATGGCTCAACTGGTTGGAGCATAATCCTGTAACTGAAAAGCTTTTGTGGGTCCAATTCCCAATCAGGGCACATGGCTAGGTTGCAGGTTTGATCCCCAGTCTGGACGCATGTGACCCCCAGTCCAAGAGCATACGACCCCCGGCCCAAGCATGTACTAGAGGCAACTGATGGATGTTTTTCTATCAATGTTTCTCTTTCCCTTTCTTGCTCCCTTCCTCTCTCTCTCTAAAAGCAATGAAAAAATGTCCTCAGATAAGGACAAAAAAAATGTATGGCGAGTACCAAGGGGATGAGAATGGGATGCCTGCAGCATCTGCTACAACTGGAGACCCAACCAGCAAATCCCAGGTGTCTCAGAGATCCTCGTCCTGCTAAAAATGCATTTCTGCAGCATTTGCTCTGTGGGCAGCCTTTCCTTCTAAGAACACCTTCTCCGCTTGCCTTCCCAAGTCTCCTGACACTGCCCTGCCTGCACATCCTAGGTCTCGCCCCTGACTCCTCTCCTACCATTCTCATCAACGTAGGTGGCCCCGCCCACTGCCCTGTCCTCTATACGCCCTTCCCTGGGAAAGGCAGCAGAATTGTACAGCCAGGCAGGTCATTCTCCACCCCGGGATGCCCGCACCAGAGATCTGCCAGAAATAACAGGAGCAGCAGTAGGTAAGATTTTGAGCAATGTAGTGTGTGAGTTAAGAGCATGCTCTCGGGATCAATTTGCCTGGGCTCACACGCTGCTCCCACTCCTCACCAGCTCTGAACTTGGACGAGTTACCAACTCTCTCAAAACAGCAGTTAAGAGGGCAGTTGAGAGCACTGAATAAGTTCAACACCAGCACATTAAAGTACTCAGCATGGTGCAGGGGTAGGTGAACTCCAGCTGGCAGGCCCAGTCCAGCCACTGTCTGTTTCTGTAAATAAGGTTTTATAAGAACAGCCACGACCCTCAATTTACAAATTGTATGCGGTTGCCTCTGAGTTACAATGACAGACTTGAGTAGCTGTGACCGAAACCATTTGGCCCTCAAAGCCAAAGATTTTTACTACCTGGGCCTTTACAGGAAAAGTTTGCCAACCCCTAGCGCAGTACCTGCCACATGGCTGGTACTTAATAAATATTGGGTGTTCCACTATTGGTATTAGCCAGGCCATGTTGAGCACTTCACATGTGCTATCTTACTTTCAGTCCCCACTGAGTGTTGGTAATTCTTGTTACCCCATTTCACAGATGAGGACAGAGGCCAGGAGTCCCTACACCCTGCCTCACACAGTCCTCTCCTCCTCCCTCCCCCAGCTATCCTCCAAGAGCACCCCCCTCCCATCCCTATCACTGTCAACAGCCCCAGAATCTCAGGCTGGAAGCTTTGGGGTCCTTCTTGACGTCTCCTCCCGCAAATCCTGGAGATTCGTCCTCCACATTCCTCAGCCACACCCACACCTTTCTTTTCACTCTCATTTCCTCTTCACTCTCCCTCCCTAGACCAGTATTTCTCAAAGTGGGTTCCTGAGAACACTGGTCCCCAGAATGGGAGAAGGTTCCACAGTCAATGAACTGTGGGAAACACTGCCTGCTCTATGCCTTTCTCAAAGAGTCACAATGAACATTAACATGGTAAAGGCCCTGAGAAGTCCTGCAAAGAGATCTGTTTAATTCTCTGTAACCCAGCACTTAGCAAGGACACGTGGCTGCAAAGTCCTTTTTTCCCCACTTAATATCTGTTTCCACCTTTTCCACTTCCCCTTTTCCACCTCGACCCTCCAGGTTTTTTTGGAGTTTAAAGAAATATCTTCCATGTCTTAATACCAGCCCTCCACATTTCTGAAATGCGTGGGGCCTATGTGGGGCAGTTGGGGGTTGGATGGAGTGGGGAGGATGCTGAGGAAGAGTTTTTCTCAGCAAAACCATCACTCTGTGAGACTCTCAGCTTTGGTATTGCTCACAGGAGCCTGTTTTTGCATATGTCATGTGCAGTCAGAGAGAGGTATACCCACAATTTTAGATATATAGTGACCAGTCTCATGTGTGATACAGAGATAAAGAGGTCTGGAGATTGAGAAGGAGGAGATATCAGCTTCCCCTGGGGGGAGCAGGGAAGGCTTCCTGGAGGAGGTGGCCTTTGAGTTTGTCCTTGAAAGACAGATGGTGTTTGGATGTGCAGAGACTTTGAGGAGGAATTCCAGGAGGAGGAACCACTGCCTGGGTCTCTCACCATGGCTGCCCCTCTGGAATTCCTGACCAGGCTCCCTTCCCTGTCATCTATCCAGGGACTTCATAAACCTATAAAGGCCAGATAGTAAAGACAATATTGTGGGTTTTGTGGGCATTACATAGGTGTGAATGTAACAAGAGAGAAAATACATTTCTATAAACTTTTTATTGGTAAAATTCAGAACTTCATTTATGGGCACCAAAATTTGAATTCTGTATAATTTTCTCATGTCATAAATTATTAATCTTCGCCCGGCGGGTGTAGCTCAGTGGATTGAGCACAGGCTGGTAACCAGGCGGTCCCAGTTCGATTCCCGGTCGGGGTACATGCCTGGGTTGCAGGCCAGGTCCCCAGTGGGGCCCATGTGAGAGGCAACCATATATTGCTCTGTCTCCCTTCCTTCTCCTCTCTCTGGAGATAAATAAATAAAATCTTTTAAAAAAAATTATTAATCTTCTTTTGTTTTTTGTTTTTAATCCTCACCCAAGGACATTTTTTTTCCATGCTTTTAGAGAGAAAGGAAGGAAGAGAGAAAAACATCAATGTGAGAGAGAAGCATCAGTTGGTCGCCTCCCTTACATGCCTGGACAGGGAATCACATGTGCCTGGAGCAGGGATCATACTGACCCAGACCGGGGATCACATGCACCTGGACCAGTGACCAAACCACAACCTAGGTATGTCCCTCAACCAGGCATCAAACCTGCAAACTTTCGGCTATGGGACGACACTCCAACCAACTGAGCCACACCAGCTAGGGTGCTCTTCTTTTGCTTTTTTTATTCAACTCTTTAAAAATGTCAAAGTCCTTTGCTCTTACACCAAGCACAAATAAACAGGCAGCAGGCAGGATCTGAAGAGCAGACTGTCGTTGCCAAGCCCTGATCTCCCACACAGCACGATAAATCACACCTCCTAAAATCCAGTTCTTGCCACCCTTGTGTTAAAACATGTTCAGAGACCCCCCTTTTCTTTCTAGAGTAAATACCAGCTTATCCCCTCAGCATTTAAAATCTGTTAGCCTGATTCCCATTCATCTGTTCAATTTGACTTCCCACTGCCCCCTTCATACAGCCTTTTGTCTTATCCACATAATGTGCTCACTGCTCCTTGTACATACCCATCCTTCCCTGCTATTGTGCCTTTGCTCACATGGCTTCCTCCTCCTGCAATTCCCCCTCACAGTCTCTGCACATCCAAACACCATCTGTCCTTCAAGGACAAACTTAAAGGCCACTTCCTCCAGGAAGCCTTCCCTGCTCCTCCCGGAGGGAGCTGATATCTCCTCCCTCTCAATCTCCAGGCCTCTTCATCTCTGTATCACACATGACACTGGTCACTATATATCTAAAATTGTGGTATATATCTCTCTGACTGCACATGACATACGAAGCTGCAAAAACAGGCTCCTGTGAGCAATACCAAAGCTGAGAGTCTCACAGAGTGATGGTTTTGCTGAGAAAAACTCTTCCTCAGCATCCTCCCTACTCCATCCAATCCCCCAACTGCCCGACGTAGGCCCCATACATTTCAGAAATGTGGAGGGCTGGTATTAAGATATAGCAGATATTTCTTTAAACTAAAAAAAAAAAATCCTAAAGGTTGAAGTGGAAAAGGTGAAGCAGGAGTCGGTCTGTGTCTGGAAATTTCCTCTCCTGGCAGTTCTTCTCACCTTTGGATACATAATAGAAGCCAAAGTTATACTAGCACACGGGTTTAAACAGTGAATGTGTTTGGGCTCAGAAAATACACTATCTTGAAATGATATCATGCAGGTTAACACGACCCAGCTGAGGAGTGTTCTTATTTACTAATTTTGCCTCTCTATGTGAGATAAAGGGATTTAGCTAATGAGAGTTGACCTAGATCTTAGGGAAAACCTACCAGATGGATACACAATGGCCTTGAGAGACACTACTCCATGAGAAGCCCATTCTGTTCTGATTGACAGGACAGGAGGGTGACCCCACAGCAGAACGATCTGAGCCCTGCTCCTCTCTCCTGCCCAAAACTTGAGAGTTGAGGCACAGAGTGATGTAGGCATCACCTCCACTGTTACACCACCTCCATCCCACACAGGAACGCGGGCCAACCTATGGGCCACGGGTGGAGCAATCAGAGTCCTGGAGACTAGGCCATTTTGATCTTCTCTTTTTTATCCACACACCCAATAAGTGGATCTCACCCCCCCAATACCACCACCATCTTTTGGAGGGCAGAGGGTGGTTGGCATTAAAGATTCCTTCACTTGGTAGACTCATGTGTGCATACTCAATAAAAATTGAGGTAAGGTTCAACAACTTATTAGTTAGCTCACAGAACCCTCTGACCCACAGTATCACTCCAGCTGGCCTCAACTACTTCCAATGAGCCCTCAAATCAAATAGTGACCAAAACTACTCCAAAGGCAATTTAAAATGTCTTCAAAGGTGTTTCATCTTAGGACACATTTGGACCCCATGATCCTAAAAGGAAATATCTCAAGTCAGCACCATGCCCCACCCACCCCCTTTTCTTTCATGAAGGCTTATCTTGATAGAAGTGTTCCATTCTACAGACAGCTGCACTTGCTGTTTATTCCATTTAAAATGTGCCATGAGAAAAGCCACCCACTGTGTTCCAGGTAGGAAGGAAAGATTTCCTGGTGAGAAACTCCCATCTCACCAGCCTACAATGGACTGCCATTTACACTGAAAGGGATCACAGAGGCTGCTTTATATATCATAGAACTTTTTTTCTCTCTCACATAAGAGCCTGGGCATACACAGTCCAGGACTAATGAACAGGGACCCAGCTCCTTCCTCCAATTCCTGACCACCCCCTCAGTACTAAGATGGCTCATTACCAAGCCTACCTTCCATCAAAGAATGTAGCAAATGGAGAAGGGGCTAGCATGCTCTCCCCATTAAAACCACCCAGGGCCTTTACACGTTTCCCTACTCACATCCCTTCCACCAGAACTTAGTTGCATCACCACATCTAGCTGCAAGGGAGGCATTTATTCATTCTTTAGGGCCGCCAAAACAACATACCATAGGCAGGACAGCTTAAACAACAGAATTTTTTTTTTTTTTTTTAGGGTACTGGTGTCTGTAAGAGATCAAGGTGTCAGCAAGAATGGCTCTTGTGGGGCTTCTCTCTTTGGCTTCCTGACAGTCACTTTTTCCTGTGTCCTCATATGACCTTTCCTCTCTGTGTGCATCCATTGTCTCTATGTGTCGAAATCTCCTCTTCTTATAAGGACACCACTGCAACAGCTTTATTTTAACTTTAATCATCTCTTTAAAGGCCCTACCTCCAAATATAGTCACATAAAGTACCTAGGAATAAACCTTAGCAAAGAAGCAAAAGACCTATACTCAGAAAACTGCACAACACTGAAGAAAGAAATTAAGGAAGACATAAACAAATGGAAGCATGTGCTATGTTCATGGATTGGAAGAATTAACATCATCGAAATGGCCATACTAGCCAAAGCAATTTATAGATTCGATGAAATCCTTATTAAAATATCAATGACATATTTCACATATATAGTACAAATACTTCAGAAACTTATATGGAACCATAAATGACTCCAAATAGCCTCAGCAATATTGAGAAAGAAAAATAAAGTAGGAGGGATCACAATACTTGATATCAAACTGTATTACAAGGCCACTGTAATCAAAACAGCTTGGTACTGGCATAAGAAGAGACACATAGATCAATGGAACAGAATAGAGAACCCAGAAATAAACCCAAGTCTCTATGGTCAATTAATATTTGACAAAGGGGGAAGAAGCATAAATAGAGTGAAAATAGCCTCTTCAACAGATAGTGTTGGGAGATCTGGACAACTACCTGCAAAAAAATCAAATTTGGCCACCAACTTACACCATACACAAAAATAAACTCAAGATGGATGAAAGACTTAAATATAAGTCACAACACTATAAAACTCCTAGAGGAGAACATAGGCAGGAAAATCTTAGATACCCCATGCAGCAATATTTTCAACCACTATGTCCTCTAGAGCAAGGAATATAAAGGAAAGAATAAACAAATGGGACTACATCAAATTAAAAATCTTCTGCATGGCTAAAGAAAACATCAGCAAAATGAAAAGGGAACAAACTGTATGGAAAAATATATTTGCCAATGATACCTCAGACAAGGGTTTGATCTCCAAAATATATAAAGTACTCACATGACTCCACACCAGGAAGACAAACAATCCAACTAAAAAATGGGCAAAGGGCCCAAAGAGACACTTCGCCAAGGAGGACATACAGAGCCCCCCCCACCCCACCCCCACCGCCAGAGACATATGAAAGGATGCTAAACATCACTAGCCATCAGAGAGATGCAAATTAAGACCACAAGGAGATACCACTTCACACCAGGCAGAATGGCCATCATAACAAAACAACAACCAACAAGTGTTGGCAAAGTTGTGGAGAAAAGGGAACTGTAGTACATTGCTTTAGGGTTTTGGTGTTTTGGGGTTTTATTTTTTTTTGTTTTTTGTTGTTGGGTTTTGGGGGGGGGGGTTTGCTTATTTACTCTAATTCTTTTTATTTATTTTTTTATTGTTGTTTAAGTACAGTTGTCTCCATTTTCCCCCCGCCACTCTCCCTCACCCTCCCACCCTCAATCCAACTCCCCTTTGGCTTTGTCCATGGGTCCTTTATACATGTTCCTTGACGACTCTTCCCCTTATTTCCCCCATTATCGCCCTTCCCACTCCCCTCTGGTCACTGTCAGTTTGTTCTAGTACATTGTTGATGGGAATGCAGGCTGGTGCAGCCACTGTGGAAAACAGTATGGAATTTCCTCAAAAAAACTAAAAATGGAACTGCCTTTTGATCCAGTGATCCCATTGCTGGGATTATACCCTAAGAACCCTGAAACACCAATTCAAAAGAATCTATGCACCTCAATGTTCATAGCAGCACAATTTACAATAGCCAAGTGCTGGAAACAGCCTAAGTGTCTATCAGTAAATGAATGGATCAAAAAATTATGGCGCATTTACACAATGAAATACTATACAGCAGAAAGAAAGGAGCTCCTACCCTTTGCGACAGCATGGATGGAACTAGAGAGCATTATGCTAAATGAAATAAGCCAGGTGGTGAAAGACAAATACCATATGATCTCACCTATAAGTGGAAGCTAATCAACAAAACAAACAAGCAAGCGAAATATAACCAGAGAAATGGAAATAAAACTGATGATGACCAGAGGGGAAGGGTGGGGGCAATAACAGGGGAGAGAAGGGGAAGGGTCAAGTCAAGGAACATGTATAAAGGATCCATGAACAAGGGCAATGTGTGGGGGAAACTTAAGAGTGGGAGAGGGGGGTAGGCAGGGCAGGGGAGAGCAATGGGGGTGGAATGAGGACAACTGTAACTGAACAGCAATAAAAAATTTCAAAATTTGACGGGAGGGCTACTGATAAGAAGGGGGGATGGATTGGAGCATCAACCAGCCCTCTTTGCCCCAGGCAGTGTCCTCTCCCAGTTCATGGCATCCATGGGTACTCAAATATTTGAATAACTAAGGAGAGGAAAAGAAAACAGAAACTCTAGAAAGATCTGTCTAGACCTCAAGCACATGGTCTCGGCCTGTTGCAGGTCTGGTTCCCCATTGCTGGGCTGTGCTAAATGGGAAACAATGCAGCTGGCCCATCTCTCAGTTCTGCAGCAGTGACTGGTGGAGTGCAACCCACGTGGACCCGTTGAGGCCAGATCCCAGAGTGGGCAGGTGTGTGCCCAGGAGCTCCAAGAACAGGTTGAATGCCCACAAAAGCAGGTATGTCTGTTCATTTGGCTTCCTTCTATATCCCTATCACGTAGAACAGTGCCCAGTACATAGCAAGTACACATAAACTAAAGGAATGCAGAGTAGGAAACCACATTCAAGTCCAGAGCCACATGGATAGGAAGCCATTCCAAGCTGCTCCCCTGTGATCCCATCTTAGTGCTTTTCCCACATTCTCAGTGGCCCATGTTTCATTATTTAAAATGAGCTGCTAAGAGCAGGATCAATCTTCCTAATTAGAGAAGAAAATAAGATATAAGCAAAGGAAAAGGGTGACTGCAACCAGATACAGTATTCTGACTAAGATCCACCTTGTTAAGTAGGTAGGCTCTAAAAATACGTGTAGTTCTTTTAAGGGATCCAGAAAGTTCAGCCAGCTTACTGGGGAAGGCACTTTGTCTGGTGTTAAGAGCATGGATTCTCAGTGCTTTCTAAATGTATGGTGATTTAGTCATACTACCGAACAATTCCATACCTCAGTTTCCTTTCTTGTAAAATGAGAGGATCAGAGCACACACCACGGAGAGTGTCCATGACTTTAAGAGGTCATGCACGCCCAACTTCTGGTCAAGATGGTAGAGTAGGTGAACACTGTGCTCACCTCCTCCCACAAGCACTATAAAATTACAACTGAACTACAGAACAACTACCCTTGAGAACTGTCCAAAGACTGGCTGAACAGAAGTTCCATAACTGAGGATACACAGACGAAGCCACTTAGAGTCTGGTAGGAGGGGCAGAAATGCACAATGGGAAGGCCCGACACCCACAGTATGGCAGTTAAAACAGGAGGGATATCTCAGGTGCGGAGGTATGAGGAGTCCCAGCCCCACACCAGGCTCCCTGGCTCAGGGCTCCAGTGCCAGGAAGAGAAGTCCCCATAACTTCTGGCCGCATGGATTGTGGATGAGTAAGACAGAGGGCTGCTAGAGTTCCAGGTGTTCCTCTTAAAGGGTCTTTGAATGGACGTACTCAATTAATTCACTTACTCTGAGCTCTAGCACTGAGGCAGCAGCTTGAAAAGCAGCAGAGACATAAGGGGAGGGGCTGAATTGTCTGGCTTCGGGGCAAGGCTAGAAGGGCAGCTTTCTCCCAGACAAAAGTTCAAGCAGGTGCCAATGTCCTTTGCTGAGCCCCTACCTAGCTGGCAGGTGCAGGTGGGCACCAAGTCTGACTCTCCATCAACCTAGCTAGCACTATTCCCCCCACCCTGGAGATTCCCTGAGACCCCACCCCACCCAACTTTCAGCCCACTCAAGCCACTTCCAGCAGCTTTTCCATACAAATGGCCCATCTTGGCTCATGCTGAAGATTTTCCTAAAATCTCTCAAAGGTTGACAAACCCCAAACAAGCAACATCTGGCCTTGGCATGCCCTGTACCTCTTGCTAAGCAGCCCCAAGCCCAGTCCTAGTGGCAGCCAGCTTCAGTTCAAAGGTTAGGCTCTCCCAGATGCCTCCAAGCCCAGCACAAGTGGCAACCATCTGCAGATCACTTTGTAGCTCATACCAGGTGTCCCTGGGCCAGGCACAGAGAACAGGTGACCCTGGCCTACACCAGAGACACTTCCAAGAGGCCCCAGAACCAACACACCCAGTGGAGAACTTCGGACCACATCAGAGCACTACTCAGCCACCTCCACAAATGACACACCCAAAGGACAGACGCAGCATGCACCAAAGCCCCACTAAAGCAAATCCTGCTCAGTCGTGTCAGCTCCTGCACAACAGCCCCTGCACTACAGTCACAGTCATTCTCACAGCCAATCAGCCTGATGGTCAATCTCTCCTACACAACCCATACAAAGGACACACCCAGAGCACCCAGCTCTGATGACCAGGGAGACTGTGCCACAGGGCCCCACAGAACACCTACCACATAAGGCCATTCTACCAAGACTGGGAAACATAGCTCTACTTAATACAATATAGAGAAACAAACACTATTTCTAAGAATGCTCATTGAACTTAGGGGAAGAGTAGATGAACGCAGTGAGAACTTTAACAAAGATATAGAAAAACATAAGAAATGGGGATAGAAACCATTAAAAAGACCCAGTAAGAAATGAAGAATAGAACTGAAATGAAGACTACATTAGAGGGAATCAACAGAAGACGGGATGAAATGGAAAACTTAATCAACGATTTGGAAGACAAGGTAGAAGAAAACAATCATAGCAGCAAAAAGAAAAAAGAATCCAAAAAAAAAAAAAAGACAATTATTTAAGGGGCCTTTGACATAACTTCAAGTAAACAAACATTTGCATCATTAGGGGTACCCAAAGGAGGAGCGAGAGAGAGCAAGAAATTGAAAATCTATTTGAAGAAATAATGACAGAAAACTTCCCTAAGCTGGTGAAGGAAATATACATACGAGTCCAGGAATGCAGGATCCCAAACAAGATGAACCCAAAGAGGCCCACACCAAGAAACATCATAATTAAAGTGGCAACGGTTAAAGACAAAGAGAGACTCTTAAAAGCAGTGAGAGAAAAGCAGTTAGTTACCTACAAGGGAGCTCCCATAGGACTGTCAGCTGATTTATCAACAGAAACTTTACAGGACAGAAGGATTTAGCAAGAAAGAAACATTGAAAGTGATGAAAAGCAAGAACTACAACCAAGATTATTCTACCCAGAAAAAACTGTCATTTATAATCGAAGAACAAATAAAGAGCTTCCCAGACAAGAAGATGCTAAAGTAGTTCATCGCCACCAAACCAGTATTACAAAAAAAGTTACAGGGACTTGTTTAAGAAGAAGAAGAAAGATCAAAAATATGGATAATAATAGGCAATAACTACATACTTATCAATACTAACTTTAAATGTAAACAGACTAAATGCTCCAATCAAAAGAACAGGGTGGCTGAATAGATAAGAAAACAAGACCCATATATATATCATCTATAAGAAACCTACTTCAGACTGAAAGACACATACAGACAGAAAGTAAAGGAATAGAGAGCTCCAGCCAAGATGGAGATATAGGTAGACACACTGTGCCTCCTCACACAACCAAAAGAAGGACAACAACAATTTTAAAACAAAAAACAACCAGAACTGACAGAAAATTGAACTATATGAAAGTCCGACAACCAAGGAGTTGAAGAAGACACAGTCATCCAGACCGGCAGGAGGGACGGAGACAAACAGCCAGGCGGAGAGCACCTGTGGCAAGGCTGTGGCTGGTGGAGCCGGCAGTTCCACATTCGCATGCAGATAAACCAGGAGGAACAGCTGGGGAGCGAAACAGACTGCTCAACCCAGGGCTCCAGCACAGGGAAATAAAGCCTCAAACCACTGATTGAAAACACCTGTGGGGGTTGAGGCGCCAGTGGGAGAAACTCCCAGCCTCACAGGAGAGTTTGTTGAAGAGACCCATAGGATCCTAAAACATACAAAAGCCCACCCACCCAGGAATCAGCACAGAAGGGCCCACTTTGCTTGTGGGTAGCGGAGGGAAGTGACTGAAATCTGGCAGAGAGCAGAGCAAAAGCCATTGCTCCCTCTCGGATCCCTTTCCCACAGACAGCATCACAACACAACAATGTGAGTTACCCTGCCCTTGTGAACACCTAAGGCTCTGCCCCTTACTACATTACAGGCTTACCAAGACAAAAAAAAAATGGCCCAAATGAAAGAACAGATCAAAACTCCAGAAAAAATACAACTAAGCAATGAAGAGATAGCCAACCTATCAGATGCATAGTTCAAAATACTGGTAATCAGGATGCTCACAGAATTGGTTGAATTTGGTCACAAATCAGATGAAAAAATGAAGGATACGCTAAATGAAATGAGAGGAAATGTACAGGGAACCAACAGTGATGGGAAGGAAACTGGGACTCAAATCAACAGTGTGGACCAGAAGGAAGAAAGAAACATTCAACCAGAAAAAAATGAAAAAACAAGAATTCAAAAAAATGAGAGGCCTAGGAACCTCCAGGACATCTTTAAACGTTCCAATATTCATATGATAGGGGTATCACAAGGAGAAGAGGAAGAGCAACAAATTGAAAACTTATCTGAACAAATAAGGAAAGAGAACTTCTCCAATCTGGCAAAGGAAATAGACTTCCAGAAAGTCCAGGAAGCTCAGAGAGTCCCAAAGAAGTTGGACCCAAGGAAGCACACACCAAGGCACATCATAATTACATTACCCCAGATTAAAAATAAGGAGATCCCGGTTCAATTCCCAGTCAGGGCACATGCCTGGGTTGCGGGCCAGGTCCCCATGGGGGCCATGTGAGAGGCAACCATACATTGCTGTTTCTCTCCCTCCCTTCCCCTCTCTCTAAAAATAAATAAAATCTTTAAAAAAAAAAGAAAAATAAGGAGAGAATCTTAAAAGCAGCAATAGAAAAGGAGACAGTTGCCTACAAAAGAGTTCCCATAAGACTGTCAGCTGATTTCTCAAAAGAGACCTTACAGGCAAGAAGGGGCTGGAAAGAAGTATTCCAAGTCATGAAAGGCAAGGACCTATATCCAAGATTACTCTGTCTAGCAAAGCTTTCATTTAGAATGGAAGGGCAGATAAAGTGCTTCTCAGATAAGGTCAAGTTCAAGGAGTTCATCATCACCCAGCCTTTATTATATGAAATGTTAAGTCTAAGAAAAAGAAGATAAAAAGTATGAAAGGTAAGATGACAGCAAACTCACAGTTATTAACAACCACACCTAAAACAAGAACAAAAGCAAACTAAGCAAACAACTAGAACAGGAACAGAACCACAGAAATGGAGATCACATGGAGGGTTATCAACAGGAGAGTGGGAGGGGGAGAGAAGGGGGAAAGGTGCAGAGAATAAGCAGCATAAATGGTAGGTAGAAAACAGACAGGGGGAGATTAAGAATAGCATAGGAAATGTAGAAGCCAAAGTACTTATGTGTATGACCCATGGGCATGAACTAAAGGGAGGGAAATGTGGGTGGGAGGGGGGGTGGAGGGGAATAAAGGGAGGGAAATGGGACAACTGTAATAGCATAATCAATAAAATATATTTTTAAATAAATAAATTATACACATACACACACAAAAAAAAGAAAGTAAAGGAATGGAAAAATATTACATGAAAATGGAAATGAAAAAATAAAGCTGGTCTAGCAATACTTATCTCAGACATAATAGACCTTAAAGCGAAGACTGTAACAAGAGACGAAGAAGTACCCAGTAATTTCACTTCTGGGTATTTATCCAAAGAAACCTAAAACACTAATTTGAAAAGATATATGCTTCTCTACATTCTTTGTAGCATCATTTACAATAGCCAAGGTATGGAAGCTACCTAAGTGTCCACTGATGGAAAACTTGACTTAAAAACGCGGTGCATTTGTGATGGGATATTGCTCAGCTATAAAAAAGAATAGAATCTTGCTATTTGTGACAACATGGATAGATCCAGAGCGCACTGTGCTGAGTTGAAGTAAGGCAGACAGAGAAAGAACAAGTACCATGTAATTTCACTTGTGTGTGGAACCTAAAATGCAACAAAGAATGAAAAATATATAAACAAACTCTTCAATACAGAGTTGCCAGGTGAGAGGGGGGTAGGGAGGTGGGTGAAAAGGGTGAAGGGATTAAGAAGTACAAGTTGCCAGTTACAAAATTAGTTACAGGGATGTAAAGTACATCAATAATATTATAACTATGCACAGTGTTGGGTGTGTTCTAGACTTATTAGGTGATCACTTCATAAGGCATGTAAATGTCTATTCAATGTTAGACACCTGAAACTAATATAATGTCGCATGTCAACAGTAACTGAAAAATTTAAAAAACTTTTTTTTTAAAGAGGCCACAGTGCCTGGCACAAAGTCGGTGCTCTGTGAGTGCTAGTGATCAGGAGAGGGACATCTATCTGTCACTGCCTTTCCCGGGTTATTCCGAGGGCCCTAACCTCATGAGAATAAAGAAGGCTGGAATATCAAGGAAATATTTAAAATTTTTAAAGCCCTGTTCCTCTCTTCTTCAATGCTCTTGAGAATACTGCAAGGAAAATTAGCTAAAGTTACAACACTAAGATTTGAAGGAAGAAGCCAAAGACACCCACCTAGCTCATACTATGTAAAAAACTGAAATGTATTGGCAAGATAAGGCTTTTTTATAGGAGAGTGTGGTTACAGTCTAGGTAAAGACAAGGAGACCCCAGAAGACCCTGCCTTAGATTTAAAGGAAAGGGATCAGCACTAAGACCTCCTGCTTACAGAGGTCACCATGGAATCATGGCACCAAGGGTCTACCTCTCCCTGTTCCCAATGAGGGCCAGTTATTTAACTGGCATTTGGGGTTTTGTTCCTTAAACAGAGTTCAGAAAATATGCACAAATGATGGTGAGAGTTTTTTAAAACCACGTTCTGT
The DNA here is from genome assembly GCA_004026765.1 of Micronycteris hirsuta. Taxonomy (NCBI): domain Eukaryota; kingdom Metazoa; phylum Chordata; class Mammalia; order Chiroptera; family Phyllostomidae; genus Micronycteris; species Micronycteris hirsuta. Next base: position 77,290 of record PVJI01001594.1, on the reverse strand, counting down.
GGCTTATTAAATCATTGGAAATAAAAGCTAAGTGAGAGTTACTAAATTAGATTACTCAGTATGAAACAAGCATACTTTCATCTAAAGTTCCTCTAAACAGATGTTATTTCCCCTTGCTGTAAATGTAGGCTATTTTCTTTATTACTCTTACTCAAAACAAACAAACAAACAAACAAGAGAGGAGGGGGATACCCACATCAGTCGGTTGCCTTGGCATTGCAAAGCAATTCTTACCAGCATTAACACTGCAAAACCCAAAACAAAGAAATCAGGTTTTCCTTGTACAAGAACAGGACTGAGGGGTGAAAATGCAGTCACAAGTGCAAAGAAACTTATTCTGAAATGTGTTCAATCCTTGTGTTTTTCCGATGATTCAAGATAATCATATTAGCAGCTTCCAACATTATGCAGTGATATCATTCAAACAGATTGCTCCCAGAGGTTGGATATGAGACTGGGGAATTAGCATCCACCACACGTTTATGACCAGTCTAATGGTCTGACCTGATTTGTTACTAGTTGGAGTTCCTGTGGGTCTCTCTGACTATGGACACCTTTCTCACTTAACAATCCTCCCTCCTTAGAAGGACCCCCATGGAATCCACAACGTCTCATAGGAATAAAAAATGGGAAATTCCTGACAACTCAAAGTCAAATGAGTGAAGTGTGGCTCTTCCATTGTTCAGGGTTCTGTCAAAGAGCAAGTGAAAAGACTTCTCCTTGTATCAAAGATGGGTTTAAATCTCACTTGCCTAAAGGTTAAGTATTGCAGCTCTGGAAACAAACAGATCCAGGTTTGAGATCCTATTCTGTCATGTTCTGGATGTGGGACCCTGGTCATCTGCAACAGCAAAACAATACTTATCTCTAATTCTTGGGGTAGTTATGAGAATTAAACAAAAAATATATATATATATGTAATTGAGCACAACGTTTGGCACAGAGCAAGCATTTAATAAATGGTAGCTGGGACTGTTATTATTTCTAGTATGAGTAAGACTTGAAATATTGCAAGTCAGGGAGGGTTTGTAAGAATCTAACACTCCAAAGACATTATTGATGCCACTCCAGTTCTTTCTTCCCTATTGCTGATGCACTTGAAGCTCATACCTGCTGGACTAACTCGGTGGTCACTGGCAACTTCGGGGGACAGTTCCACCCACACTGATGAATCTCTACCAGGGCACCTGCATCTTTCTGCCTAGGGGCATCCTCCAGCCACAGGAGCATGCTCAGCCTGTGTTCCAGGCAGGCCAGGGCTACGGAGAGTGATACCCCCTGGAGTGACACTCAACCAGTGAGAGGGGAGGATGGGTGGACCTCAGGTGGGAAAACTCCAGCGGTGCTCTGCGCCATGCCCCAGAGACCCCTAGCGAAATGGAACACCGGTTGCCCACCACAGTAAGCTGCTCACTCGCCTGCTCTTCGCTGGTCTCCTTCCATCTCTCTCCCCCACCCCCTCATCATGGGATCGCATCAAATAAACCCTTGCATTCAATTCCTCATCTCAGGGTCTGCTTTGGGGGAACCCAAATTAAGACAATCCAAAGGATGCTTCTTCCTCCTTGTCATCTCCCCAGCTTCTCATGCAACCCCATCAGCCATTGCGACACAATGGAGGGAGCTCAGATGGTGGCACTTGACATACTGGATTCAAATCCCAACTCTGCCACTTACAAGTTGTGTAAACAAGTTAATTCCCCTTCTGGACCTCTACTCCCTGTCTGAAAGGTAATACCTGACTCATAGGGTTTTTAGTGATGACTCTGCCACAGGGTGGGCTCAATCTTTGTAGCTTTTATTAGCCATAGATGGAGCTTCCTAAACAGCTAAACAGAAATATGTGCTCAAGGTTTCCACTGATGCCTGGAGAACTTGAGTGCTTGACACAAGAGAACGAATGTGAAAGAGCAGAATTCCAAGGATTTGTTGGGGAGATGCTTTTACATAGAGTAATTATCACCATATGGAGCAAAACCTGCTCTAGGAACATAAAGGGCAGGTTCTATTGGCAGACCACTGGCTCTAGGGATCAAAGAAGCTGGTTCCTTGGCCCAAGACATACTTACCACTGGCAACCTCTAATTGGAGATGGACTATTTCTTAGGTGTTGCCAAGGGGATCAGCAACTGGTTTGTTTTTCTAGAAAATGAGTGACAGCTGCACAACAATTTTTAAGTTGTCAAGAGAAAGAAGGAAAAAGCTCAACCCAGGCATTCCGTGCTCTCCCTGTTCCCCCAGGAGACTGTGCAGGCAGTCAGCACAAATTCAAGTTAAAACTTAGCACTTAGCTGGAACTTGTAAAGTAAGTTCCTCCAGATAAATGGGAAGGAAACTTAAAAATTAATGACGTTATGGGGAACCTGAGCAGTGACATTTTTCAAAACATCCTCCCACACTCTCCTAATCAAAGGGATCTGGCCGCTGTTTTCTGTTGCTGGTACCCCCGCACAGGGAATTCCTCGGGGCAGGGAGGAAGAATTTACCAGCTTGGGGTTGGTTTTTCCTTCTCTTGGAAAAACTGGCAATTCAATTGTGAATTCAGTTGTGGACTCTCTAGATGAAGCTCTGACTGGGGTGACAAGGGAGACGTTTGGGAGCTGTTTCAGGAGAGAGCTCTGTCAGTGTATGTGGTTCACCTGGGCAAACATGTTGGCAGAAAAATGAGTGGACAGAATCACCCAAGCAACCCAAAAATGAAGTAGCCTGGAAGCCCCTGGCAGCCCAAGGCAGACACCCCTGCCTCCTCTAGTCCTGATAAAATAACAATTACACAGGCAGGGTCCCTGCCCCAAGGACACAGACATGGGAGGGAGAGAAACAAGAAAACAACTACACAAGTAATTTCCTATTACATACAAGAAGAGCTGCAGTTCTGGAATGCAAGGTGCTTGATGGTTGAGAAAGCTCAGATCGGCTGAGACCTGAAGAATAAGGAGTTCTCCAAACAACAGAGAAATGGGAAGAATGTTCCAGACGGAGGAAAGAGCCTATGTGAGAGCCCTGAACGCCATGGCACTTTTGAGGAACTGAAAGAAGGCTCTCATGACTGAAGCCAGAGAAGGGAGGGTCAAATTAAATACGATAACTTATGCAATGCGCCTGGCACATTGTAGGTTTTCATTAATTGAGATATTAATTGTGGTGATGTCTTTACTAGCTCTGCGAATGAAGTGCTATTTTGGCATTATCCACCTGTTGTTAAAACTGTTCTCAGAATGTACAGATGATTTCTGTGATTGCCCATGAACTGTGTGTTGTAAAGGGCCCACCCTGCAGCCCCAGAAGTGCTTTCTCTGTGCCTCAGTGGCCTCCCAGACTCCACGTGGGACACACAGGCTTACATGAGTATGGCTCACCTGTGCTGGACCAAGCCAAAACACAACCCAGCACAAAGCAGAGGAGCCCTGAAGGTAACTAGGGTCACACCTCTCAAGTGAGAGTTCAGCAACCACTTACCTTCATTCCAACCCCAAGGCTGGCTTCACAGATGTGCAAGCTGCGTAGTCACACAGGCCCCACACTCAATCACCTGTTGATGCCATCTTAAAACTTCTTTATTTTTTAAGCAAGAGTCCTCACAATTTTATTCTGCAGTGGACCCTGCAATTGATACAGCTGTCCCTGCCTCTCCCCAAGTAGTTGACCAAAGTACATACTTTTCAGTCACTGATGGTCCCTTTCACAAGCAGAATGATGGTCAAAAGAACAAAGCTGTTTCCTTCTAATAAATACCTCCAAGGCTTTTATAACCTGGACCTCTGGGCAGCTACCCAGTTGGCCCACTCCTTCACCTATTTTGGGGGCCAAAAACTGCTGGGATCTCTGGACAGCAATTGTATTTATGTTCACGGCTCTTCCTTTCATTGCACGGGCAAATTGGCAGCATTAGAAGACAGGAGCACAACACCAAAAACAGCAATAATGCTGGACCCAAATAGACTTGGGTTCAAATCCCAACTCTGCCTTTGACCCATTGCATAGCCTTGGGTAAGAAGACGTTTAACCTCTCCTGAACCTCCATTTCCTCTAAATCTCTAAACCTGGAAAGATAATCAATCAGCAGGATTGTTGTAGAGGTTAAATGAGTTTATGAATGTGGAGTGTTCTGCCCAGAGTGAGAGTTCCATACATAATAAATGCTCTGTGTCAGCTACCAGCCTTTCCAGAGCTGCCATCGTCACTCCCTGCACGGTGTACGGACTGGCCTGGATCAGTGAGGGCACACACCCCCTCACCACAGAAGCTAAAGGCAGCTCTGGGTGCTATTTCCAGAGCTTCCTCTTGAGGGGCTTGCACCGCTGGGGGAACAGGCTCATGATATAAACTCTGTCATCATACTCTTCCCTAAAGTGAGCTTGAACAGCAGAGATGCAAGACACTGTGGCATGTTTTCAGTGATTCCATCAGTGGTGCGCACAGCACTGGGGAGCCGTGCCAGCTGCTGAGACCCTCTGGAGCTGCCTGGTTTTCCCACCTCCTTCCAACAAGCACCCTTCGTGCTTACATAAGTCAGAGCAGTTCCTGCTATTTGCAACCAAAGATTCTAAGTTAGACACCATTTATGAGGGAGCATGGGCACATATCCAGACTTTATTTTTTAATCCTCACCCTAGCATGAGAGAGAGAGAGAGACATTGATGTGAGAAATCAACATCGATCAGCTGTCCCTTATATGGGCCCTGACATCAAACCCTTTACCTAGGTATGTGCCCTGACTGGGAGTGGAACCTGCAGTCTTTTGGTGTATGAGACAACACTCCAACCAACTGAACCACCCAGCCAGGGCCAGACACTCAGATACTTAACTCACTCAACCCTGGGTACCACAAAGATGATCACTGCAAGAAAGTGGGGTACAGTCTCTCCCAGTACCTGGGCAGGTGAGAAACGTGTGTGCTCCCAGGAAGCTTTCAGGAAGCAGCCAGCCCAGCACCTTTCCTCCCACAGGAAAACACTTGTACTTTCAGTCTCAAGCTGCAGAACACAGAAAACATAAAGCTACCTAGTGCTGACATGTTCCTGAGCAGAGGAGCCCCCAGCACTGATCTCAGGAGAAGCCTGTCCACTAATTATCCCTTGCCCTCCAGCCTTCCCACAGCAGGTCAGCAGTGCACAGAGCTGGCCACGTGAGCCCTCCCCAGCCTGCTGCATCTGCAGATGGAGAAGCTGGCTGCATATGTGAGATGACTAGGAGGCAATGGAGCAACATCCACAACTGCCTCTGCCCCAGAAGGAGCAATTTGTTCTTCAGGACAAGGATTACTCCATCCTTACAGAGCCTTTGAACAAGCAGGTGCCCATGAGATATCGTCTTACTAAACTTTAATGTAAATTTATTTTTTAGATTGCGTTCCCACTGGAACAAATACTCTGGAGTGGGAACAGAGAAAAAGAATCACCAAGAAACATCAAATGGGAGAATTGGAAAGTCCCTTAGAAAGCATTCATTCCAGCATCTCTACTTTATAAGAGAGAAAACTGAAGTCCAAGATCTGTTACGAGTTGAATTGTGTCACCACCAAAAAAAAAAAAAAAATCATGTGTTGAAGTCCTAAACTCCAGTATCTCAGAATGTAACCTTATTTGAAAATAGGGTCATTGCAAGATGTATTAAGTTTTGGTGAGGTTATCCTGGAGTAGAGTGAGCCCTAATTCAATATGACTGTGTGCTTACAAAAATGAGAAACTTGAAGGCAGACATGCACACTTGGAAAACGTTGTATGAAGATGAAGGCAGGGATCAGGGGAATGCATCTACAAGACAAAGAATGCCAAAGATGGCCAGCAAAGGGCCAGAAGCTGGAGGAAAGGCACAGAACAGGTCCTTCCTCACAGCTCTCAGAAGAAACCAGCCCTGCCAACATCTTGATCTTAACCAGCCTCCAGAACTCTGAGACAATAAATTTCTGTTGGCTAAGCCACCCAGTTTGTAGTACTTTGCCTCACAGTCGTATGGAAGTAGTAATGTTCCCTAGCAATTTGTAATGTACTCAAAACTCATTATTATTATTCCTTATTGTTATTTTATATGTTTTATATCCCATTTCATTCTATCAGGGATTGTGAACAGCATTTAAAGAACAGATGAAAATATATGTATGTAAATATTAGATAAGCACCGGGAAAAATAAAAAATGAACTAAGTTAAGACAAGAGGGTTAAATGAGACCCATTAATTCCCACCTAACTACTGGTTAAACCACAAATTGGTCTGTAAGATTCCTATTAGGCAAGGCCAAAATAGAAATATGATCAAGAAAAAAAAAAAAAGAGGTGGGGGGAGATTTAACCAGAAAGTCATTGCAGGAACAAACAGTTGCACTTGGACCTCCCGTATCCCACATGATATTCTTTCTTTCATTCATCCAACAAACCTTTCTTAAATGCCACCTATGTGCCAGGTGCAGGGGACACGTGATGAACAAGATACAAAGTGCCTAAGAGAAGCCTGTTGGCTGTTCTCTGAAATCTAGTGGAGGGGGCAGACATGTAAGCATTTCTCATGCCCTGAACAGGAACACTGCCAAAACTTACCACTGGGCTGGAACCAAAGTCTGGTATATGGTCCATGGACAAACAGCATCAGCATCACTTAGGAGCTTGTTAGAAATGCAGACTCTCGGGCCTTACCTCAGACCTACTGAATCAGACCCTCATTTTCATAATATCCCAGGGGGCTCATGTGCACATTAAAGTTTCAGATGCACTGCTATGGGAAATCCAGAGGCGGCGGCAGCATCTTCTTCTTCTTCCTTCTTCTTTCTTCCTTCTTCTTTCTTCCTTCTTCTTTCTTCCTTCTCCTTCTCCTCCTCCTTCTTCTTCTTTTCTCTCTCTCTCTCCCCCCCTCCTCTCTCTCTCACATACCTGAACACATGCCTCATTCTTCTTTCCCTGTAGACTGATTCTGCTGTTCCCTCATCTACAAAACAGAAACCATGGCTACTCTACATCTGCCTACATCCCATGGCTCCCTATTTCTCAGTCCCAACTCTAAATTCCTGGCAGAGGCCTCTGATTGTTCCATACTTGGTCACATGCTCATTCCTGGCCCAGTCAGCTACAGCCAAGGAGCATGACAACACGGTACAGAATGGCTGCAGTGTATCATGTGGCCATGGGAGGGAGGTGCAGTTCCCAAAACAGAAAAGGGCTGGGATAGCCAACCCAACTGGTGCACTCAATAAATGCTCATGGAGTTCACGTTTGGGCAGTGGCAGAGCACGGTGGTGGAGAGCACAGGCTCTGGATCAGGCTGCCTGTGTTCCACTAGTAGCTCCACCCACTGCTTCTTAGTTGTGTGGCCATGGGTGAGTTGCTTAAACTGTAGCCTCAGTTTTTTCACCTATAAGATGGAAAAACTAACAGGACATAACTCCCATGGGTACCTGTGAAGCCTGCATGAAATATCATACATAAAGCACTTGGCTCAATGCCTAGTAACAGAGCTAGTGTTCAATAAGTATCAGCTAGCACTATTAGTACTCTTAATAAAGGTGATGATAATGACATCAGACAATATCAGTGTAATCAATCAATTTCTTCCTCAAGCCTAGTGACTAAGGAAATCCAGACCACAGTTTCTGAATTCACCTTTTAGTACTTGTTAAGTTCACTATTTTCGGCCATAATTTTGACCGATGCTACTTTCCTTTCGGGGTCCAGTCATTCAGCCAACAAGTATGTTTTGCATTGCTACTTTGTGCCAGACAGCATGCCAGGAGTCAGGGACACAACAAAGAGACAAAAGTCCTACCTGGAGAAACTGAAACCCCGATAGTTCTTTCCCCGAAGCACCAGGCACATATACCACTGGTCTTGGAGGGGAGTTTATGAAGTCAAACTTCATAAGAAGGAGACATGAGCATGGCAGTAAATAACCTTGAGTCACAATGAGAGCAAGTCCCTGTAGAGTTTGCCATCATAATAAATTGTCACAAACTCACTGACTTAACACAACAGAAATATATTCACTCACAATTCTGGAGGCCAGAAATCCAAAATCAAGGCGTAGGAAGGGTTGGTTCCCTTTGTAGACTCTTGGGGGGTGACCCATTTCATGCTTCCCCTCTAGCTGCTGGCAATTTTTGCTGTCCCCTGACTTGTGGACACATCACTCCAATCTCTGCCTCCAATCTTCACATGGCCTTTCTCTGTGTGTGTGTCTCTGGTCTCAAATCTCTCGCTCTTTCCTGAGGACACCAATCATTGTGTCCATTCTAAATCCAAGATGATTCCTTCCTGGTATCTTTAACTTAATTATATACACAAATATCTCATTTCTAAATAAAGTACTGGGGGTTGGGACTTGAACATATCTTTTGGGTGACACTATTTAATCTAGTATAGTCCCCTTCCAACTCCTTCAGTTTTACCAATTACATCAAGGAAAAAGTCTGTCTGTGAATGCAATGTCCTTAACATCTCTTCGAAGCTGGCCAGTCCCCATGGTTAAGCCCAGCTTCAGCCAACCTCAGGCTCTGAACCTTGAGATGGCAAAGGCAGCCAGTTAGGATTACACATAGCTTCATAATCATAACTGGATACCTTTGTCAGCTCATGTGCACGGCAGCCCTGCTGGAGGAGGTACTGCTGTAAATCTACTGCACATGAGAAAACTGGGGCCTAGCAAGGTGAAACAACTTGCCTAAGGTCACACGGCCCTCAAGCGATGCAGGCAGGGCTGCCGCATACACACCCTCAGTTTCAGCAATTATCTCTATGCTGTGAGATTATGTGTCCTGCAGCTTCTCCCCTCTATATGCTAGCCCTTGTAGGGCAAAGACTGCGTCTTTTTGCCTTACTACCCTGGCACCTCATGTGACCATGCAGGAATGGCCATGAGCAACCTGGACATCCCAAGGGGGTGCTTAGCAGTCCACAGGATATAGCACAGCATTTTGTTCCTCAATGGTAAATTGGTTTCCAGCCTGAGTTTCAAGCAGGAAGTGACTCTTCTCATCAAAGTGACTTTAAAATGTGTCTCCCTTAACATCACCGATGATGGCACATGTTGACATCATATGCCTCTTGACATGATGCACTGAGAAGGACACAGCATCATCTATGCAGTACTCCTGCCAAAATTAGCTCACCTCAATCTAATCAGGAGGCAGCGATCAGATAAATCCATTCTGCACTTGCAAACAGGATGTTCTGCCAACATCTGACCCAAACTGTTTAAAAATATAGATAGCATAACACACATACACACATACATATACACCTACAGATCTGAACACATACTACATGCATACACACTTTTCCATACATATGCATGCGCACATACATATGTATACACATGCACATACACACAGGCACACTCACACATACATACGTGCATGCACACTAACACACAAAGGCTGGGGAATTTCTCCAGAGCAAAGAATCTTTCAAAATGTTAAAATTAAATGCAATGTAGTTTTGATCGCATGTTAGATTGATTGGATGTTGGAATGTTTTAAAAGCAGCCATAAAAAATATTAGTAGGGCCCTGGCTGGTGTATCTCAGTGGATTGAGCGTGGACTGGGAACCAAAGGGTCCCAGTTCGATTCCCAGTCAGGGCACATGTCTAGGTTGTGGGCCAGATCCCCATGAGGGCCATGTGGGAGGCAACCATACATTGCTGTTTCTCTCCCTCTCTTTCTCCCTCCCTTCCCCTCTCTCTAAAAATAAATAAAAATAAAATCTTTAAAAAAAAAGAATATTAGTAGGGCTTGACGATGGAAAGTATATTAAGTAAAAGTATTACATCATCATTAAATTTCTTGAGTATGATCATTGCCTTGTAGTCATGTGGGAGAGTGCCCTTGATCCGAGGTGATACATAATCAAGTGTTCAAGAGTAAAATGTCATAATATCTACTTACTCTCAATTAATCTAACAAAAGGTGCATATGTGTTATACAGAGGGAGACAAACAGACAGGCAGATCCAACAAGGGAAAATACTTAACAATTATTGAAGGGTATACAGATATTCATTGTACTGTATTTGCTTTTCTTCTCTGGAGTTGAAATTTTTTGAGATAAAAAGTTAGGAGAAAGAGACCTAAGAATGGAATTGCTGGATTCTATGATAAATTAATGCTAAAATTTTTTTCAAAACACCAAACTGTTATCTGCTGCAACTATACTGTTTTACATTCCCACCAGCAATGTACGAGGGTCCCAATTTTTCCAAATCCTGGCCAGCACTTGTTACTGTCTGTCTTTTTCATTACAGCATCCTAGTGGCATCTGAGTGTGCTTTTGGTTTGCATTTGCCTAATGGACTAATGACACTGAGCATCTTTTTCATATGCTTGTTGGCCATCCTGATGGAAATGTTCCAAAACAAGATCATGGTAATGATCACACAACTCTGTAAATTTACTAAAAATCATTAACTTGTGCACTTAGAGTGAGAGGATTTTTATGATATATAAAGTATACTTTGATAAACCTGTGGGTTTTTTTTTAAAGAAGAGGGAAATAAATCAGTCAATACTATTACTATCTAAGGAGAAGACAAAGCATGAATTATGACAATGTGATCATGGCTGAGTTCTTGGAGTCACCAATGATGCCACCAAGAGAAACAGAGAGAGTCACACAGCAGCGTCCCCAGGCCTGGGAGATAAAGGAGTCCCAGCTGACTTCCACCCTCAGCCACATGAGGTAAAGGTTCTTACCCATTCCTAAATTCATAGGTGTAAAGTAAAAATTGCACAGATTTCTGGTCGAGATGATGGTGTAGGCAGATATGGCTGACCTCTTCGCACAACTACATCAAAATTACAACTGAAGTATAGAACAACTATCACTCAGAACTGTCAGAAACTGAGTTGAATGGAAGCCTGATGCTACGGAATTAAAGAAACCACATCCATCCAGACAGGTAGGAGGGGCACAGATACAGAATGGGCTGGTCCCACACCCATGTTTGGAGGATAAAAATTTGGGAGCAATATCTTGGGAGCAAGGAGTCCCAGACCCACACCAGGCCCCCAGCCCAAGGTTCCAGTGCCAGGAACATAAGTCCCCACAACTTCTGACTGCAACTGCTAAAGCCCCAAGCAATTCCTCTTAAAAAGCCCACGCATGGACTCACCTACTCAGACTCACTCCCTCTGAGCTCCAGCACTGGGGTGGCAACTTGAAGGGTACCAGTGGTATACAGGGAGAAACTGAAGTGTCTGGCTTCAAGTTGGGCAGAGGCCATTGTCCCTTTGCTACACCTTTCCCCCATAGAGCCAGCAAGTTGGTGTCAAATCTGAGATTCCATCAACCTGGCTAACACTATTAGACCCTCCTTGGAGATCCCCAGAGACTCTGCCCCACCCAACTTATGGGCCCACCCAAGCTGCTTTTCCATAGAATGGATGGTCTTGGCTCATGCTTTACAACTTCCTCAATCCTATCAAACAAGCAACAGCTGGCTTCAGTGGGCCCCAGGCCAGGCACTAGGAGCAGCCAAATTAGACTCACAGCTTGCCTTAATCCTGGGAATCTCCAAGCTCAACACAAGTAGCAGCCATCTCAGACTGCTTTATAGCTCAGGCAGGGGGCCCCAGGCAAAACATAGGTGGAAGCTGACCTTGGCCTGCACCACCCAGGAAACCCCAAGGTCAGTATGTAAGAAGGTGAAGCCAGGGGGCCCCCAAAAGAAAGATTTGTAATGGGGTCCAGAACTCAGGGTGTCCAGGAAATATTAAAAATATGGATGTCCTCACCCCACAGGTCTGAACTGGGGGATGGGACACATGGAGCAGGGCCATTGAGAGCTGTTTTGCATAGCAACATTTTTGCAGATAACCTCTAGAACAGTCATTTAACGTATCTATAACTTTTAACTGGTTTCATAGATATGTTAAATAGCTGTGGCCATGCTTTAAGCCAGGGAGATGGGAGTGACTTCTACCCAGGATGTAAGTGGGAGGCAACTCCCCCTGGTTACAGAGCCTGTGTAAGAGCTTGGAGATGATTGGCTCCACACCACAGGGCCAGGCCTGCCCGGACTTACTATGGCAGCCCAGAAAAGCTGGAAAAATACAGGAATGCTGGCCAGCGTAGCCAATTGTGGGAGGAGTCAGAAATGGAGCTGCAGAGGAAGATTGGCGCTGGGATTTAAACCCAGGCACGGCAGCCGTGACAAGAATCACCATGCAGCTTTGGCAGAGAAGAACCACGCAGCTTTAGCAGGGGGGAATCACACAGCTTTGGGTCTCCCTTTGCCGTGCAGCTTAGGAAGCCAGAAAGCAAGATGTAGCAGCGATGCAGAGCTCTCTCTTAGCAGTTTGGAAGAATGCAGGAGAGACACTGCAGGAAGGAAAGGGGTTAAAGGACTCTTGGTGGAGGGCCATGACGTTTTGGATTAAGAACTGGAGATATACCTGGCTGGTATAGCTCAGTGGATTGAGCACGGGCTGCGAACCAAAGAGTTGCCCAGTTTGATTCCCAGTCAGGGCACATGCCTGGGTTGCGGGCCAGGTCCCCAGTGAGGGCCCAATGTGTGTTTCAATGTGTGAAACACACATTGATGTTTCTCTCCCTCTTTTTCTCCTTCCCTTCCCCTCTCTTTGAAAATAAATAAAAATAAAATCTTAAAAAAAAAAAAAGAACTGGAGATCCTGGCGACACAGCTGATTGTGCTGGGAACCGAGGGAGGCCTGCCAGCTGAACATGGATTACTGGGAAGAACCAGGGGCTACCTGAGCCATGGACCTCTATTTCTTTTCCTGAGATATGGTACCCCAGACCAGGCAAAGGGGGGAAGGAAGGACTGTGTGTTTCTGGGTGTTTTAAGGGACTTTGGGATTTTAATGAAGACATTAAGTCATTACTCTTAAGTCTGTATAACTCTTGAGTAAATAATTACTTTCCTTTTCACCAATCTCTAACATTAAGAGCTATAATTCCCTGGTGGTGGGCAAGGTGAACCTAGTACAGCGGGACCACAGGAGAAGGGGTGGTCCATTTGGTAACATTGTGCGACCCCTTCTCTGGAGGCCAATCAAGGAAAATTATGGGAGACCACACGTGCAGCAGCTTTAAAGTAATACAACTACTTGTGCATGCACAGTAAAAGCCCGCCAAAACTAGCCAGGAAGGATCTGTCTTATTAGAATAGGATCCCTCCAGCCCACGAGGTCAATCTCTGCTTGGAGTTGGCCTGCTCCCATGTTCTCTTCTATAAACTCTGGTATTCAGCTCAATTCTTTGTCTCAATCACCAAGAACCTGGTTACCTGTGCCCACCTGTGACAAGTGCACCTAGTGGACAGCTACATACCATGTCAGAGCACTACTACTCTGCCCCTGCACAGCTGATCCTCCACGGAGGGTGGAAGTTGGTGGTCAGTAGTCACCGTCAGTCCTTGCAGCTAAATTGCCTGAGTAAATCCCTCCCACTGATCTGCCAACAGCAACCAAGGCTCAACTACAAGAGCAGGGTGTACTCAGCCCACACAAAGGGCACACCTCAAATACCCACCCAGGCTGTGCCACTAGACCCTACAGGACACCTACTATATTAGGGCATACTACCAAGACATAGATTCAAAGCAGCTCTACATAATACATAGAAACAAACACAGGGAAGCAGCCAAAATAAGGAGACAAAGAAACCCAAATGAAAGAACAGATCAAAACTCCAGGGAAAAAAAGCTAAACAAAATGGAGATAAGCAATCTATCCGATGCAGAGTTAAAACACTGGTTATAAGGATGCTCAAGAAACTTAGGACCTCAGCAGCATAAAAAAGATCCAGTCAGAAACAAAGGATACACTAATTGAAATAAGAACAATTTACAGTGAAACAACAGTAGAGTGGATGAAGCTGAGAATCAAATCAATGATTTGGAACATAAGGAAGCAAAAAACAACCACACAGAATAACGAGATGAAAAAAAGAATCCAAAAAGATTAGGATAGTATAAGCAGCCTCTGGAACAACTTCAAAAGGTCCAATATTTGCATCATAGGGGTACTGGAAGGAGAAGAGAAAGAGCAAGAAATTGGAAATCTATGAAAAAAAATGAAAGATAACTTCCCCAGTTTGCTGAAGGAAATAGATGTGCAAGTCCAGAAAGCACACAGAGTCCCAAACAAGATGGATACAAACTTGCTACTCCAAGACACATCATAATTAAAATGCCAAAGGTTAAAGATAAAGAGAGAATCTTAAAAGCAGCAAGAGAAAAGAAGTTAGTTACCAGATGGCTGCCAGATAGGAGGGAGGAGGGGGAGAATGGATGGAGAGGTGAGGGGGTTAAGAAATATAAATAATTAGTTACAGAATAGCCAAGGGAATGTAAAGTACAGTATAGAAAATGGAGTAGCCAAAGAACTTATATGCCTGACCCATGGACATGAACAATGGTGGGGAGATTGCCTGAGGGAGTAGGGGGTGCTGGGTGGAGGGGGGCACATGGGGAAAAATCAGAACACTGTAATAGCATAATCAATAAAATATAACTTAAAAAATAAATTGCATACAAATCTCCATGAAAGGGCAAGGCTCAACTATTTTCAATAACATCTTTTAGCATTATCTTAACACTTGAACCTATGCTATTACATGGAAGTCCAGGGACTCTGTGACCTGCCCTGAGCCCCATTATTGACAGAAATTTGACAAGATGGTTAAAACCCTGGGGTCAGACAGTTGCAATTTCAAGTCCTGCCTCTCCCTTCCACTAGTCATGTGACCCTAATCCCTTAACTTCTGTAAGTCTCACTTTCCTTATTTCTAAAGGGAGTATAATAAATGTATCTACCTTATGAGGTGGCTGAAGATGAAATGACATCATGCAAGTTGAAGCTCTGGCATGGGGCTCAACAGATAACAACCATTGTCATTTATTTAACAAGGCCCATAAAGTGCTTGGAGCAGTGCCTGGACACAGTAAGGTGAACTCAATTGATAAAATGTTATTGATGCAGTCAGGATCCTGACTCCAGTTGTGGGCAGATTCAGGGAAGCAAGCTCTCCTTGGAGATTCTCATCTTAACAAGGCTTAGACCTCCCTGGGGGTACGCTGTCCCCCCAGCACAGTACCTGGTTCATGGCTGTTGCTTAATAAACGCTAGGTGGGTGAGTGATGGCTCTTGGTACGCACATGAACAGCAACTAACATTTCTGTAACACTCACCATGTTCAGTCTGCTGAGCTCATTTATCCCACAACCACAATCTTGCAAGGTAGTATATTTTCCTGAAGTAGGACTGAGGTTCCAATAGACGGAGCAACTTCCAGAAAGACACACACTTCTAGCAAACGGCAAAGGTGATGTAACAACGAGATGCTACTGGACCAAAACCACACCCTGAACCATCGCATGGTCCTGGGGACCCCTCACCCTCCATCCCTGGAGTGGGTCAGCCCAACATGCCCCATGTATCACCCAAAGCTCACAGCCATGTACCAGAACATCCCCATGGAGGGAAGAACCCACATTCTAGCCACCAGACAGCCAACAATATGCTTTCTGCCCCATCTGCCTCCAAAGTTATGAGCTTCCTGTCAACACTCAGAGTTGATCTGAGTTTCTCATGACAAGAGAGCTTCCACATTATTCTCCTTACCAGACAGCTGCTGTTTCCCAGTTAATTCTGACAGCAAGTGCATAAATTATGCACATGCAGGAAACCAAAACCCCCTGAAAAAATAATTTTCCTTGAAAGTTAAAAGATCTACTTCTACCCCGGGCTTTCATTTCCTCTTGCTCAGGCGGCAGTTCTATTAAAGCCGAATTGCACCACAGAAATGATTGTGGAGTGTACATCAGCAGATCAATTCATTTAATTAGTCTGGGTAATTATAAAGGAGTGAAAAATGCCTTGTGCTAGGAACAAACACCGGCAAGTGGGGACCGGAGGATGGGGCAAGTGTGCTCCCAGCCAGGGAGAGGGTCTGTGCGGGCAGGACCATTTCCCCTGCACGGTGCTGCAGATCATGGGCACGGCAGCCCTGGTCCAGCTCAGCTCCCCGGTCTCCAATCCATTCAGAGGCAAGGAGGTTTTCTTTTGTATGTGTGTGGTAAGAACACTACACATGAGCTCTACCCTCTTAAATTTTTAAGGATACTGTGTAGTATTGTTAACTACAGGCACAATGTTGTACATCTCTAGAACTTTTTCATTTCTGACATAGGCTAATAGTTCCATTTTACAGAAGATGAAAATGTGGCTCAAGGAGACTGAGTTCATTCATTCGTTCAAGCATTTGTTGAGCTCCTCATAGATACAACACCAAACAAAACAAACCAAAATCCCTGCCTCCATGAAGCTTGTACTCTAGTTGGGAAAGACAGACAAATAATGAAAATATATATGAAGAAACATGAAGCATGAAGAGGAGATACCAGGTGCCAGAAGGTGGGTAGAATTGCACTTTTTAATAGGGTAGCCAGGTAAGGCCTCAGTGAAAATGTGTCACTATTGCAAAGGCCTGGAGGAAGTCAGAGAGTGAGCCAAATGCGTGTCTGGAGGAAGAGCTTTCCAAGGAGAGGGAGTTGCCAGTACAAAAACCAGATATCCACTGAAAATGACAGTGCGCTTACCACGTGCCAGGTCTAAGAACTATGTTCTAAGAACTGAGCATAGGTACTTAACTATTAAACCCTCACATCAGCTCCTGAGGGAGGTGCTGCTATTATCCCCACTATGCAGATGGGAAACCTCAGGAGCAGAAAGACCACCACTTGACAAAAGGGCTGGAACTGCGCTAAGGCAGCTCAACTCCAGAGACCATGTTCTTAATCATTAAACATCCTTCAACAAGCCAGGATCATGCCTTAGAAAACAGCAAAGCCAGGACCTGATCGAACTCCCTTCCCAGCTGACATTCTGCTCTACTATACTGCATTTAAAACCCAGAGGAGAAGGCAAGACATGCACACAGGAAAAAGCAAACAACTTAATGCAGGGGCCAAGCAGGAGTTCCAGATGAAGCATGACATCAGGAGCACTTTGTTCCAAAAATGAAAGACCTTTGCTCTTGCTATCACCTCTCTGCACAGCACTCTCTTCTTCTCAGCCATCATGTGAAACTATGCATTCCTTGAGGTGGTTAAAATGTCATCACTTCTTCGTAGTTCTCTACAAAGTAATCCTCCCTCATTTTTACTCCCATGACAATTTATATAACAATAATGATTTAAATCAGACAACTGAGTGCCAACAACGTGCCAGATGTGTGTATACTAATTATCAACACAGCCCTGTAAGACAGGTGCTATTTTTATTCCCCCTGTTATGGCTGGTTATACTGAGAGTGGAGGCACAGACTTGCACAAGCCCACACAGATAGTAAGGACTCACTGCAGAATTTGAACCCCCTTCTGCCTCCAGAGCCCAGGAGTTCTGCAGAGGTAATACAGTTTGTCAGAGTCGTCTGCATGCTTGTCTCTCCTTCTTTATGCCAGAAGCTACTGAAGGCAAGGAGTCTTTGAGTTTCCAAGTCCCGGCACAGATCTTGAAAAGCACTAAACAAGCATTTGGGGACTGTCCTCTGCACCATACTGTTCCACATATTTCTAGGGAAGCAAGGTTCCCTGGTAGATGCACACAAGCATAATTAGCAGGTTTCTTCCACACAATATGGCTGAGGAGCTTCTGAAAGGTCAGCCTATCCTAAAATATCTCCCCCACTATCCCACTGAAGTGTTGTTAGCATCATTCCTTTTAATTTTTTAAAAGGTTTTATTTATTTATTTTTAGAGAGAGGGGAAGGGAGGGAGAAAGAGAGGGAGAGAAACATCAATGTGTGGTTGCCTCTCATGCACCCCTACTTGGGACCTGACCCACAACCCAGACATGTGCCCTGATTGGGAGTCGAACCCACAATCCTTTTGTTTGCAGGCCAGTGCTCAATCCACTGAGCCACACCAGCCAGGGCAGCATCAATCCTTTAAGTCTAGGCGTCATGTCCAGAAGGCCCCTTGTTAAAATGTGAAGCTGGAAGGAGGGTGGTGGTATGTAATATATCAACCAATCAGCTCCTGTCACCCTCTTCCATGGATTGAAAGGAAACTCCTAGGCTGCGTGAGTGGCTCCTGGGTGCACACTAAGCCCCATGGGCAGGGTCAAATGTACACTCAGTAATTAAATCTTCTTAATGTTGCTGCTTCAGATGAACAAAAATCCTGTGTTGAGAGGCAAAGAGATATACAGAGCTGTGCCCAGTGATTTGGGAGCTGCTAAATCTGAGCTGAATCTCATGGTCTGGCTGCTGGGGAAACTGGAGAGGGGTCAATCTCCCTGGGCACAAGTCTGCACACATGGATATGGACCAGGGCTTCACTTTAGGTCCAGATGGAATGTTTTGTGCTATCCCATTTTAAGGGGCACTTTGCAGAGGAAGGAAATAAAGAGAATAGAGGGGTGGGCATGATACCTGTTTCTCACAGGGCTCCTTGGCCTGGCTGGGTCTTGGGGAGACCCTGAGCCCTGCTGGAGCTGCTGTGGGGCCTGGGTAACAAAATGCAATGACAGCTGGGAAGGAACGTATCCTCTTTCAGTATAAAACAGCCCTACCTCCCACTTCAAGGATAAGCAGTTTAAGGAGGGCTGGGAGGCAGCCCCCTTTGGGCATGGACAGAAATGTCTTCATGATGGCGGCTGCAATGGGCAGGAAGGTTCATGAGCATTTGTAAAGCTTAGATACTGGAAGAGGAATTGTATAAAGTTGGACCTGGAGGTCCCAAGTACATAGATTGAAGCAAAAACGTGAACTTGGGTTACTGCTATTACCATTCCTCCATCAGTATCATCAGTGGCAAAATCTGGAGATATTGTGATGACACTCCTATTTTCTTGAGGCATGAGTTGTGCATATGTTTTTTTAAATAAAGTTAGATAATCCTGTTTCCTTTTTTCAGTATAGTTATGTTTTGCCAACAAAAAAAATCCCTCAGTGAAATTTTAACGGATATAATCTGGAATGCAGATAAAATCCATGCTGAAGTTGAGAATTCCTACCAGGTCTCCCCAACATGCTCCCAGGCTGTCCTCATGGCCAAGAAAAAGTCCCTACAAGAGAATATCACCTTTTGAGTATGAAATCTGTACATCTAAATGGAGAAAAAAGATCACAGGACACTGAACTGGTAAGTTTTGAATTGGAGAAAGGGTGGAGGTATTTAAGGAGAAACAAGATGGGCAACAGCCAAGGAATGTGATTCAGTTGGGCATGCACACCTTTACTCTATGAAAAGATTATTTTTTAGCTTGCTGTCCAATCAGGTCACTCTTGCAGCCAAAAGGAATAGGCCTTACAGCTCCTACAATGACACAGATGATGCAGAACACAAAACCGACCAAAGAACGGGAACACTGGGATTAGTAGCGGGGAGCTGTCAGCGTGAACACAGAGGACCCAAACCTAGTGAACCAGGTGAATTGCAGCAGGCATTTGCTAAGGATGTCAGGGCAAAAAGCATCCACAGAAATACTGATAAAAACTCAGTTCTCAGCATGAACCCTTGAACAAATGAAAACAGTAATAGAGACATGAAATAAGCCTCTGCACTCCATCCCAGCACAGACCAGCAAGGGAAAGAGAAGGGTTATGCTGTATAAGGCGTCCGTAGAGCAGAGCAGACCAGACCAGACCCAAAGTAAGACTAGTTTCTCAGTTATATGTGCCCATGGGTTTTTACCATTTCCTTAAAGAGAAATAAGCGTACATTTATACCAGAAATCTACTGTGTAGAACACACAGTAAACTGTTCAGTAAAATATATAGGTTATCACTCCAGAATGTGAGTGCCATTGTTACCTTTTGCCAAATTGGAAAGTCCTGAGCTCAATAATTCTCCAAATATTATAGATACAAATATAGGAACCATGTAAACCTTGTTTCATTATGTAATTGAGGAATTGGCTCCCAGCTTCCAGAGTGTATTTGCATCAGTGGGATGCTTATGGATGAAAGTGATTTTAAAAACCTCAGAGAAATGAAAGTGTTAAAGGGAATTTAATGACTCTCTGACTGAAAAGTACAGTGGTAGGTCTTCAGGTATGCTTTGATCAAGCAACAATGTCACCAATCACTGTCTCTTTCCCTTTCTCTACTCTACCCCTCTTCTTGGGAACCAGATGGATATCAAAAGCAACTAGAGCTGCATGTTTCCTCATGGTCAGTGGGGGAGGAACAAAAGTCCTGAGCTTCACTTTGATAGGACCATTCAAGGTTGTGTGTCCACTCCTTATCAATCAATGTGGTCATGGAATGTCAGCGAGTGGTATGCCTAACCCTGAAGCAATCACTGGGCAACAGCCAAGGAATGACGAATGAGGAAAGGAGGATGAATTACCCATATTCCCTTGGTCTAATCAGGACCCTTCACTAGATAGGGAGTTGGGGTCACTCCCCACCCGATTCCCCTATAGATACACAAATCGAATGGCTCTGCTACATGATAGGGGAGTAGCAGGTATTGGAAAACAGGTATTGCAGCCACTTATTCAAAGAAGGAAAACCAAATAGGTGGCTTGCTATGCTGGAAGCTGCTTTAACAATCTTAAGTATGGTCTAGATGAAGGAGGCCAAAAGAGATGAAAAGTTTTGAGGTACAAGTAAGTGACTGTCCAAGTCTTCCTTCATGACTCAGTCTAGGACCAGCTCTGCTTCCCCAGAGCAGAAGGGAGAACTGCTTCCTAAGGGAGTGGGAGCATTTAGCATTGTCAAGTCATTTTTCTGGTCCAGGGCCTGAGCTAAGGGATCTGTACTCATTGCCTCATTTATACCTTACAAGAACGTAATAAAGTAGGAAATGTTATTATCTTCCTTTTACAAAGAGAGACCAAGGTCCATGGAGGTTAGATGATGTTCCCAAATTCTAGAAATAGAAAGGGACAGGGTCCAAGCCCTCTGTATGTAGAGATGGAGGAAATAACCACAAATCCCAGTACCCTCAGAGACCCTCCTCAGTACCACCCCTCCAAGGCAATTTCAGCCCCTTGACTTTGACAGAGTCACTCAAAGCCTAGGACCTGTCACCATGATGGATCCAAGTTTCTAAAGCAAAGTTTGCTGAGTCTCCTCAAAACTCAACAGATGGCTGCAGAGTTCACCTTTGGGGCTGGCAGTCACCCCAGACCTCAACAAAATAAGGGTGTGAGGGGAAAAGGCAAATACTAACAGAGCAATCCGCGGGCAAAAAATTATGCCCGTCCAGTAGGTCGTTGGGTACCATCAGCCTCAAACTCCAAAATAAAAATTAAGACAAAGGCTGCACTAAAGTACAAAACCAGCACCATGCCCACACTGAACCCTTTTCTGCGTGGTGGGGGAGAGGGGGAAAGGACTTGGCATGTTCTCTTCCCAAAATGCCAGTTAAAAATCTCACCTTCTTTGGAACAATCTCTGTGACTCACTTCCTGGCAAGCAGCCCTCGCCTTATGAAAACTATTAGACAACTTACCCAGCAGCTCCCCTGGGGTGTCTAACTGGTGTCTCAACCTGAACACGATGCAAAGAGAACTCCATTACCCTCCCCTCAAAAATGACCCTCTTCCAGTCTCTTCTATCTCCACAAATGGAGCCACAATTCAACCAACAACTCAAGCAAGGCCAGCTAAATAATGGGAGGGGCCCAGTGAAAACTGAAGGGCAAGAGTCCCTGTCCCAAAATTATGAACTTCAGGACAGCAACTACAGAGCATTATACCAAGCACTGGGACCTCAGAGTGCTGGGCCCTGTGCTGCCGCACAGGTTGCACATCCACGGGTCTGGTCCTGGGCTCAAGTCAAAACCCATGAGCTATCGCCACATCCAACCTACCAGCAAGTCCTGTCATCTCCAACGCTAAATACCGCCTGAACCCACCACTTTTCACCAGCTTCATCCTGACGGCGTCATTCTAGCCACGATGATCTCTCTCCTGGACTGTGTTGAAAGAGCCTCTTAAATAGGCTTCCTGCCTCTCTCTTGTCTCCCAGCAGCCTATTCCCCAAAGAGCAGCCAGTATAACTGTCCAACATAAATCAGACTGGGTCCTTACCTAATCAAAACTCTACTGTGGCTTCCCATCAGACTTAAAGCACAATCTGAACTCCTTACCATGACATAAAGGCCAGGCATGATCTGCCCCTTGCCACCGTGTCCCACCTCATTCCCTCCTACTGCTCTCACTCACCTTGCTCCAGCTACACTTGGTGGACTTCAAACACACCAAGCTTGTTCCTGTCTCAAGGACTTTGCACTTGCTGCTCCCTCTACCTGGAACATTCTTTCCTCAGACAGTCACATGTATTTTAATCACTTGGCTTCCTCCCATCATACAGGTCTCTGCTCAATTGTCATCTCAGAGAAGACTTCCATGAAACCTTTTCTAAAGTAGCCACATACCTCCCTCACTTTCTTCCCATTTACCCCACTTTGTTTTTCCCCTGAGTGCTTATCACTACCAGAACTGTATGATTGTTTGCTGTGCTTGTTTGCTATTTTCTCTCCCATGCTAGAGTAGATATTTGATCAGTCTTGTGTATTCATCACTTGTCCAGAACCTTGGACAGTGCTTGGTATATGGTGAACCTTCTATAAAGGAATTAATTGAATTAATTATGTACTACTTTACATTATCAGTTGCTGTTCTGTGTCTATATGTCTTGATTTATTTTATATCAACTTTAGTGGAACTGTCTACTAAATTTCCAGTTCACATTTCTGAAGCCTTCAAAGTGCTGAACTCAGTTCCCATAAACAAAATGCTTCATGAACATGTTCTTTAACTATTACCAAAAACTTCTATTTTCCTAGTACGGAATGGCAGACATCATCCATCCCCAATATGTGCTTTTGGTAGGCATCAGTAATAGATCATAGAATTCTTCCCCACTCAGACAGAAGATTGTCTCAGAATCATTCTCAAAATAGCCTTCCAAGAAACCTTAACTAATGATAAAAGTTTATGCTTAAAACAGTATCAGTTTGGCATCTCCATTTTTAATAAGTAGTCTTCTTAATAGGCAGAGGACATTACATTAGTACAGCCATTGATGTGTCTGAGTTTACAAACAAGAACAATAGCCCCGGACGTGGAACATTGACTTTTATCATAATTCAACCTAGAGTAAGTTATACTTTTGTGAAGAACTTCACTTACAATAAAATGCCAGAAAACAACAATGAATGGATGGATTACAAATCCTCAAATCTAGTTTCATATTTATTTTATTGCACTGCTTACTGGGAAAACAGACCATTTACCTTTCTTTACTCATTTCTGAACAGGTTGGAATTTAAACATGGTACCAATCTAAGGTCTAATGGGATTCCCAGGTCACCCTAAATTTGGGGTGTGGATCCCCACCTTCAGCCTCCCATCATCCCAAAGCTACCTTGGGTCCTGTAGCTCCTTCTCAGTCCTCAAGCAACAAAAGCTCTCCCACTTGGCTCCCAAGCCACCCTTGTCTGAGCTTCAGTGCTCCATACTGCAAAGTCATGTTCACCCCTGACCCATTCGCCCTATCCATTCTTCTCTGAGGACTCACTGTCAAGGCTGGCTCTCACCTTTGGTGAAATCTAAATCCCTCACCATAAGCTAACGTGCTCTCATAGGAAAGGAGCTGTGGCCTGAGCAGACTCTCCAAAAAGAATTAGTAATAAGCACAGTGACCAGCACCATCTTTTCCAGACCCTCTCTGCCTTGTGCCAACTTGTACCCTTGGAAGAAGGCTATAAATTATTTATGTTCCAAAAATCCAGTCCCCTTCTTGCTTTCTCAGGGAAGTCAGTAGGCCATTTCTAGTTCTTGACTATTTGGTCAGCTACATAGCTCATGAACCTGGAGAATAATTCATCTCTTCCATGGTAATGTAATAAACTCACTTCATTGACTTACACAGCCTAGAGGCAAGATGATCATGGTTTCCAAACCAGACATTCAACAATATTTATTAAGCAGATATTTATTGAGCACTTACTCTATGCCAGATATTATTCTAGGAAGTATAAAACTGACAAAAAGATAAGGTCACATATTCTGATGAGGGGCTATTTTTAATTTCTGCATTTATTTATGCAAAAAATATATATAAATTAATTAGGATCTATACGTTAATTCATATACTTAGCAAATCACCTTGTCTGAACATATATCATAAAATCAGAATGTACTGGTTAAATCTGACACATACGCTCACCAATACCCAGGTGATACCCCCAAGAAAAGGAAAATAGTCTTTGGGAAAATCACCATTATACTTTTAGAAAAACAAGATATCTTAAATGCATCCCAACAGACCACCACCCCTACATGGTAAAAAGGTGTTTCTCACAGCCCCTCAGGCCAAAGCCCCAATTAAAGAAAGTCCTTTCATCCCCTGAACCATATGCACTATCTAAACCCCAAACTGTCAAGGCAGCTGTTCCTAGGTCAGCCACCTCCTCAGCTCTGCAAAGTACTCCTCTGCTCCCTACCTGCTTGGAGAGCAAATACCAAGAGTTTGGCTTCCTTTCTCCAGCTGGGTTTGGAAAGCAATTAATTTGGTGCCCGTTAAATCTCCCTGAGCTCCAGCAAGGAAGGTACTTACGGCTGTAGGATGCTGCCAGGGAGAGAAGAGAAGGCATCTCGCGTGTCCCCATTGGCAGGAAGAATCTATAAATCTATTAGCTCTGGCATCTGAGAAGATAAAGAAGTCTTTTAAAAAGCCACAAGCACCATTTAAAGTCCACCTGAGAGTCATGAGCTGAGTGCGAGGCAGAAAGAGAGGGGGCTAGCTCCCCCAAGCCCCATGGGCTTCTGGAGGCAGATATGTCCCATAGGAGTGTTATGCTCCTCTTTCAGCTTCATGAATGAGTCATCACTACCCGTCTCCCAAGGCAGCCAAGCAAACATGCTTCACAGAGGAAGGTAAAGAAAGAGTTCTGGTGCAGGCCAGGAGGGAAGTTCAAGTGTGCACAGAGGCAGTAAGACAAATTACCTCCTGTCCCCCTCCCCAAGAGAGTATGTGACCAGGGTCAAGCTTTCCACAGTCTTGACGACTAACAGCCCATACACGCCAAGACCAACTCTGAGCCTGGAGAAGGTTTGGCACCCCATGCATGCTCTCATCTAACCCCCAGAACAAACCTGTAAGGGAAGACCTATATCATCCCTTGTTTATAGAGAAGACTGGGCTTACCCAGTGTCATACAGATAATAAGGAATAGACTCCAAGCCTGTCTGGATTGAGAAACCGTGCCCTGAATCACTATTGGAAAAGTGAGGGAAATGCCCAGGAAAAGACCCAGCCTCCAGCCTCCCTAGTCCCTGTCCATTTCTAGGGTCTCAGTGCTACACTCCCTCTGTTGGTCCTTCCAGCCCCCAAGATGGGAAAAAAACATGCATCTTAAAGGACAGATGAGTTGCAACCCACAAGAGTGCAACAATAAAGATTTAAGAGTCTGGGGCCACGCCTCCAGGGGTTAAATCCTCACTGTCATACTTTGGGAAAGTCAGTTAACCTCTCTGAACCTCTGTTTTCTCACCTTTAGAAAATGGAGCTAATGATCACCTGTACATCACACCTGGCTAGGACGATAAAATGAAATAAGGAATGCCAAGGTCTTGGCAGAAAGCCTGGCTCAAAGAAAGAGTCCAGAGATGGCAGATAATATTATCATCACCATGATCAACACGCAAAGTTTCAATGGACTGAGAATGGACTGGGATCCATTCATTCATACATGCATGCAACAACTATTTACTAAACACCCACTAAGTGTCAGGCAGTATTGCTGGGTCGTCTGGACACCAAAGTGAGTAAAGACAGATGCAGGCCCTTCCTTCATCAAGCTTACCCTATAGTGGGAGAGACCAAAAAAAAAACCCTAGTATTTTTCCATTTTGCCTCCTAATATGGTCGCTCATGTGCAATGGAAAAAAACAGAGTAGACAACAAAGCCACTGCCCAGCAATGCCTGAAATGATGGGAAAACTCCAGCCCCCGCCTTTTTCCCTCCCAATATGAACTCCTAGGAAACCCAGGACCCCCCAAATCTTCACCTCTGTCCCACAACAGCAGGCCTCGGGCTGCACCCAATCTATTCAATAAACAATTTACCCAACAAATTAACCAAAAGGCTAATATCTATGATATGTCATGAATTCCTTTCAACCTGTAAGAAAAAGAGAAGAAATTCAATTTTTTTAATTGCAAAAGAGGTGAATTGGCAATTCAGGGGGGAAAACATGACCAAAGCAGTAGGAAATTTATATTGCCCAGTCCTGGCAAGGATGTGAGGGAAGAGACACCCCAAACACTGGTGGTGAGAGCAGAAACTGAAACAGTGATTTTTGGAGAGCACTTTGGCAGGCCTGGTCAAAACCGAAATTGTGCATCCCTTTGAATTAGCAAAGTCAGTCCACTTGGCATCTATCCTACAGGAACATTCAAACAAGTGAACAAAACTATTCGTCAATGCTATTCATTAGAACCTCATTTATAACAGCAATAAGAAAATAGGAAATGGGCTGAGTATCCCCCAATAGGGAACTGGTAAAATAAATTTTAATACATTTGTTCATACAATGCAATGCTATGCAGCTGTTTCTCACAAAGGCGTTAACTGTAGAGAAGGAAGTCTACAATGTATTATGAAGTGAAAAAAGAATATGGCTATTAGCCTGTTTTTGTAATTGTGCATATGTGCATTATGTTGGCAAAGAAAAACAAAACTAGACATTCCACACTGAATTGTTAGAAATGGTTACCCTTGAGGAGTGGAATTTGGTGAAGAACAGGGAAGCTTCTAATTTTTACCTTCTACATTGCTGATTTTTTTTTATTGTTCTATTACAGTTGTCCCAATTTTTCCTCCCCATTGCTCTCCCCTACCCCACCCACCCCCCACTCCCACAGTCAATACCCAACCTGTTTCCACATCCATGGGTCATTCATACATGTTCCTTGATTAGACATTTCCCATGTTTTTCCCCATTATCCCCCTCCCCGCTCCCCTCTGGTCACTGTCAGTCTGTTCCTTGTTTCCATGCCTGTGATTCTATTTTTCTTGTGTGTTTTGTTCTTTAGGTTCCTCTTATAAGTGAGATCATATGGTATTTGTCATTCACTGACTGGCTTATTTTACTTAGCATAATGCTCTCCAGCTCCATCCATGCTGTTGCGAAGGGAAGGAGTTCCTTCTTTCTTGCTGCTGCATAGTATTCTATTGTACAAATGTACCAGTTTGTTGATCCACTCATTTACTGATGGGTACTTATGCTGTTTACAGCACTTGGCTATTGTAAATAATGCTGCTATGAACATTGGAATGCATAAGTTCTTTTGAATTGGTGTTTCAGGATTCTGGGGGTATAATCCCAGCAGCAGGATCACTGGATCAAAAGGCAGTTCCATTTTTAGTTTTTTGAGGAAATTCCATACTATGTTCCACAGTGGCTTCACCAGTCTGCATTCTCACCAACAGTGTACCAGGGTTCCCTTTTCTCTACAACCTCTCCAGCATTGGTGGTTTGTTGATTAGTTAATGATGGCCATTCTGACTGGTGTGAGGTGATATCTCATTGTGGTTTTAATCTGCATCTTTCTGACAGCTAGTGATGTTGAGCATTCTTTCACATGTCTCTGGGCCCTCTGTATGTCCTCCTTGGAGAAATGTCTATTCAGGCCCTTTGACCATTTTTTAATTGGATTGTTTGTCTTCCTGGTGGTGATTTTCTTTTTATTTTAAAATTTTGTAACACTTTTATAATTTGAAAAAATTACAATGTGGTAAAGTTACTTAAAAAACATTGAATTATAGTTAAAATAGATGAATTTTATGGTATATAAATTATGCCTCAAAAAGTTGTTCAAAAGAAGTTACATATTTGCTCAATGTGCGACAGTATTTGTTGAGCAATTACCATGTGTCAGGCATTCTTCAAAGCATTGGGGAAGGAATAATAAATAAGACACAATTCTGGCCCTCATGAAGCTTACATTCTAGTGGGAAATATTTATTTCATCATAGTAAAACTATCTTCCATTACAATATTTTAGTCTGTTTGCAGTCTCAGTTACATAAATATGTAATAGGAAATAAATGCATATTTTTAAGCATATCACCATGCTTCACATACTGGGACATAAGAAGACATAAAGAATAAAAAGAGTAATAATATCTTACTCTCAAAAAGCACTTCTCATTTTCCCAGTGTTCTCCTATCCATCCCCTGACCAACTCAGCAAGAATCCAGTAAGACATCACCCTGCTCCTACTCTGATGAGACAAATGCATCAAAGGTCATGCAACTGAGAAAAGAATAAAATCACATTCCAATTAGATGTCACTGGGCACCACGTGGTAAAATGCCAAGTGTGTGACCCAGAAAGTAAGTCCCAGAAAGGTCCCTATGGATGGGAAGGCTCCAGGAAGCTGCAGGGGAAAGTGGTCAGGGGCTCTGATGGGTCCGTCCCAGAAGGAGCAAAAAGGGACATCTGTCCTGGACCGAAATACACGAAGGGCCTCACATTCAGACTTTCAGTATTAACTCCAAATTAGATTATTTGGAAGCACAAAGATCCACGGACAACACTGAGAGACAAAGTGTCTTCATTGTCCAACTGTAAGCGTCTTTCCCGTTGCCAGACCACACTGCTCATGATACACTATGAACTGATTTATACTCATAAATCTTATATGATAAAGAAAGGAACTGGATTACACTTATTATGTGTGTATGTGTGTGTGAGAGAGAGAGAAAAGTTTAATTTGTCAAACACACACTTTAAAAATATACCACAGCTTTTCAAATCCTATTTTGAGATTATTTCTTCTCCCCCCACTTCCTTCTTTCCTTCTTTCATTTTTTCCTTCTTCCTTCTGCTCCTTCTTCATCTTCTCTAATTTGCTAGAATCCTCCCAAGCTGGACAAGGCCCAGACATCTCGTAACCCCCATAAGAAGCTCCAGACCTGAGATGGTCACTGAAGGGGACATGCCTCTATGAGAGAATCTAGAGCCCCTGGAGGCATTTTTGTATTTGCCAGGTTTGACTCAAACCCAGAGGAGGACAGATGAGTGAGGAGCATCTTTTTTTCTATGTTATCAGGGAATCAGCAAATTTTTTCTTGTAATGGGCTAGATAGGAATATTTCAAGCTTTTGGTCTTTGTCAAAATCACTCAACTCTCCACTGACTGTATGTGAAAGCAGCCATACATGGTATGCAGATGAATGGGCACCACTGTGTTCCAATAAAACTCTATTTCCAAAACAGGCCTCAGATCAGATTTGGAGGGCAGACCACAGTTTGCCAACTCTTGCATTTCATGATTAATTTATCTTTCTAATGTAGTTTAATTAAAGAAAACTAGTCCCTACCTGGCGACTTCGAAACTGAAAGTAATCATGCTGGTTTATTTATTCACCTGGAGGTCAGGCCATATCTGCAAAGAAGGTGATAACAAAGGGAAGGTAACACATAATATAATAAGAATCTGGATGATCTTTAAAATAAATGCATCTTGTATCACTTTGATTAAATTATTACAATTTAATGCTTTCTCCGGTGTGGCACAAATGCTTCACAGATGGTCGAGAACCTGCTGAAAGTGACCCACGCTCTGGAAGGCCTGCAGCAAGCAGCACACCTGAGAAGGCTGAACGTGCATGGGCTGCAGTCAACAAAGACTGGCGACTGACAGTGTGGGAACTAGAAGCTGATCTGGAGGTTCCAAAAACTACTGTGCCCAAGATTCTGATGCAGGATCTTGGCATGAAACATGTACTAAAATTCATTCCATGGCTTCCGCTACCAGAGCAGAAGGAACATGGTGCTGCAGCTGGGAGACCTGCGTGAGGCCCCGAGGTGCCTGCTTTGAAGAGGACTGAGGCATCATTGTCCTGTGTACAATGTTTCTTGTATCTTCTATCTTCTTTGATAAATGTCTTTATTTTTTTTCTAGTACATGGGTGGATTCTTTCTGGACAGATCTCATATGTATACCAAAATTTGGGGGACAAGGGAGAAGTATGTCTTAGAATCACTAAATCACTGAATCACTATGGCATGTTCTCCCTTGACTAACACAGATTTAGTGACCTAGGATTATACACCCTTTTTAAAACAGCTTTACTGAAATACAATTCACCTGTTTAAAGTGCACAGTTCAGTGGCTTTTAATATAGTCAGATTAATATAACCATCACCACAATTAATTTTAGGATATTTTAATTACTCCCAAAAGAGACCCCATACCCCTTAGCCCTCACCCTCCAATCCCCCAAGCCTCCAACCCTAAGTAACCACAGATGTATTTTCTATCTACCAACTGATTAATGAGTAAATAAATGTGACATATCAGGATGATGGAATATTATTCAGGAATGAAAAGAAATAAAATACTGACACATGCTACAACATGGATGAACCATGAAAACTTATTTTCAAATGAAAGAAGCTAGACACAAAAGCCACATAATGTTATTTCATGTATATAAAATCTCTGGAATGCATCTCCTTTTTATGGACCTGATCCCAACTCAATTCTGCAGTGAATAATAATTGTAGAGTCATAATATCATGCATGCCAGTTTCTGGTGTTGGATGTTCAGAATCAATCTATAGACGGAGAAGATAAATGCTACAATAAACCTTGACAACATGAATGTGATAGTAAGCAGGCTGGGGAAGTGCAGGAGGGATGGCAGGAAATGTAGAAATACTAATTTCTTTGTCTTATCTATTACTGAGTCAAGAAATACTGCCTCACATTGATTAACACACAATGCATTATCTCAAGCTACAATATTAATCATTAGGAGAGAGAGAAATGAAAATGGGGATGGAAGGAAAGGTATAGAAAGACAGAATAAGCTAAAATCTACACCTTTCATTCATTTATTCCTATTCATTTCACTCATTCCACAAATATTTATACTGAACTAGAGACACAAGGCCAGAAGGGTCAATAGCTCTTCCCTGCCAAGTAGATTCTTTCTCTAGTGACTCCAAAAAGGCTGAGTTGCTAACAGCCTGTGGTGGAGCACAGTAACAGCCCCACCCCTTCACACCATCCTACAGCCATAGGCTTTGGGCACATGACTTTGTAGTTCCTCCCACTAAAGAGGTGGAGGCTACTCCCCTACCCCTCCACTTGTGTTTGGCCACGTGATTGACTCTGCCAACAGTGTGTCAACAGACTTGCTGTTACCAAAGGTTTGAAAAGAGTTTATGTGATTGGGCTCTGCCATTACCTTAAGAACATGCCAGGCTAGCCCATTGGTCCCAAAATACATAAGGAGGCAAAAGGTGTGGAACAAAACCAATCACCCAGCCAACACACATCTGATTTATCCCACCCCTGCTTAACCCTCAGACACTTGCATGAGGAACTGAGTGAGAGCTGAAATCAAGACATGGTCTGGCTCTTTGTCTTTCTGGAGGCACAAGGTCTCATCTCTGTGTGGATCTCACATCTCCGCCTCTGATTCCTGGATGTGAAAATGTGATCGGCTCAGCTTGAATTCGGTGGCCACACTAGAGCCAATCAGCTGTGGCCAGGCGGGGCTTTAAGTGACTGGCTGGCAGCTCAGCCTGAGCACAAGACGAGCCAGGACT
Source organism: Micronycteris hirsuta (assembly GCA_004026765.1). Lineage (NCBI taxonomy): Eukaryota > Metazoa > Chordata > Mammalia > Chiroptera > Phyllostomidae > Micronycteris > Micronycteris hirsuta. The sequence goes on along the minus strand of PVJI01001594.1, from coordinate 45,754 downwards.
GGGCAGAGCTGGACATTTCTGTATTAGTGTATATCTATCATGTGCATACCTGGGGCTTGGTGGACCTCAAAAATTCTGTACTTAATTGAATAAAATAACCTAGAAAGAGCTCTGTGGTCTATTTGTGGGCATTAGCAATTCTTTGCCATCAAGCCTGAGTTTTCTGTGAAAACATAGTATTAGTTTACTTGGGCTGCCATAACAAAACACCACAGGCTGGGCAGCTTAAATAACATAATTTGTTTTTCTCACAGTTCTGGAGGCTGGAAGTCCAGGATTGGGGTGCCAGCCAAGCTGGTTTCCAGTGAGGCCTCTCTCGTTGGCTCACAGATGACTGTCTTCTTTCTGTGTCCACACACAGTCTTCCCTCCATGTGCGCATCCCTGGTATCCCCTGTGTGTCCAAATTTCCTCTCCTTGCAAGGACACCGTTCAGATTGGATTAGGATCCACCTTAATGGCCCCATTGTAACTTAATTACCTCTTTAAAGGTCCTATCTGCAAATACAGACATGTTCGGACTCTGGCTTAAAGGTTAGAACTTAAATATATACATTGGGCAGGGGGGCACAAGGGGCTTTGATTTACCCTGAGAAATGGCTGGCCCCAGGTGTCTCACTCCTAAGCAACATGCAGCCCCATGTAATTTAGATCTTTGTGGTCCCCACACAGGGCCTTCAATCTCTCCCTCTCCCAGAGGATTCTCCTCATTCTTAGAAACGACCACAATGAGAAAGATGTAAAATCAGGGAAGGATGAAACCATTTCTAAGCTTTATTTCCGAGCAGTCCCAGACCACAGACCTCGGCAGCTTGATGATACGAGATATTTTAACTATGGATGAGGCCACCGGTGGCTTTATGAGGGGTGCTAAGATGAAAATTATCTTCTTGGGTTTCATTTTCATTTTGGTTTAATGAGGTAAGAGACTCTCGTTTTGCAAAGTAGGGCAGCTGGCTGCTGAGACCAGGGATTTGGGTAGGGGGATGCTGCTCTGCTATTTCCAAAGTTAAGAAGGGGGAGGTGGTGGGAGGGTGTTTGCCAATCAAATCCCAGGAACCGATTTGGAAGGCGGGCATTTCTCTCTGAGGGCTAAAATTAAGCTGTGGCAGCTGCAAGGTTAACATTTGCGAATTTCAAAGCCAGGCAAGTGTCAAGATTTGAATTAATCCAGTGAATGCTCTTTTAATTGGATCCAGCTTGAGATGATTCTGATCATTGCCTTGGACAAAAGGACTACTCCTATTTTAAACTTGAATTCTTAAGAGAGTGGTCCTCAAACTTCAGGGTGCCTAGGAATCACTTGTGGAGCTGTGGGACATGCAGATTTCCCAGGGCCCCCCCCAGATCTGGAGATTCATTCTGCAGACTGGGCAGGGTCCTAGGCAGAATCTGATTAATAGATGGGTGTAGGGTCTTCTTTATTGCACCAGTCCCAGGGCATTTTGATACAGGGGGTTTATAACCCAGACTTTTGAAATCTGTGGATGGAAATTTATTCCATAATCACCCAGAAACTGCTGTTTCCAGTTCTTTCATAAGTAACAGTAAACGCTCGTCTCCTGGATCAGTACCCTGGCTCCTTGCCCCAGTCTACTTGTCCCATAGTACTTCTTCGTCACTTTTTACCTCCAACAACCACCATCTCCCTGAACCAGAAGGCACCCCGACAGGGCAGGGACTTTTGTGTCTGTTCACTGCTATACCCCAGTTCCTAGCGCGTGGCCTGGAACGCAGTACTCATGACAAGGGGACTCAAGAGTTGGAAAATTTCAGTTTAAGGTAAATAGCTATAAGCCTAGTGGTAGTGCATATGTTGAAGCTTTTGTTTCAGAAACTACAGATAAGGCCTGTCCTGGCTCCTGGAAGAGTCAGCCGACCTCCTGGGGCAGTGCTAAAGACCACCGCCTGGAAACACATGGAGGCACCGGGCCATTGTGCTCCTGGGAGAGACAGACCCGCCCCTGGGAACAGCTAACTGCCCAGGACAAAAATGCTGCAGTTTCTTTCACCTAATTCTCTCTGGATTTCAAAACCCCTTACCACACCTTGTTTATTCCATTATAAAAACGTTGGCCTGTAAAGAAAACATAAGACGGTCTGTGAGGGTGCGAACCCACAGTCTTCTCAGGTCGCCGGCCATCTGAATAAAGCGCCATAAAGATTCAATCTCTGTCTCAGCTTATGGGGCTTGGTAGTGACATGAACGCTGGTGTCTTTTCCAGTTTCCCTTACTCAATATAGAGTAGAGAAAAAAACGGTTTACAATTGCTTGTATGGAAAATAATACAATACTTAATAAATAATAATACAAGAATGAACTCTGTTTTGTGCACCCACAACTGTAAACCTACTTTTGCCCTACCCCGTATTACTGAATTAATTAAAGAATGAATATCTTGAGTCCATGCTGTGCTTTTTGGTGAGATGTTATATTAATCATTTGGATATCTGATATTAAAATGGACTTAGCAGATAGTGCCTAAAGGGCAGAAAACTTTCTTATATTTTCCCTCCCTCATTCACTGCCAGACATCAGCAACCAGGCTGCCTAGCGTCAAATTAACAGACTCCGCTTCAAAATGTTTCTCTTTTTAACAGAGACCAATTACCCCTACTAAACCAGCATGCCTACAGACCTCAGAGGTGTCACAGCCTCTACAATCCAGCTAGGAAAAGTGTAGACTACCTGCTTTCCATGTTCTGTGACAAAAAGTCTAGAACAAGATGCAGGACCTGGACATCTGGGGTCTGTCTGGTCACAGCCCACCGGACAAATAAATGCAATGGAAAAAGCTGGTCTTCTAAGCAGTTTCTTTCTATAACTTCCTATGTCCTTCCCGAAACTCCTCCATATCCCTAAGTGTGTAGTGGGGCCCAAAGTGGTGGAAAGGGGCTTGGACCTTTAGCTGTTATTTTGGGTGCTAATACTTCTGTGGAAACCTCTCTCTGAGTCTCCTCAGTGGGTGAATGAGCTGACTCCTATGTGCGTGCTAGGGCTCAGGAAGTTTGAGACTCTGCTAGTCACATTCTCTCTCTGAGTTTTCTTTACCCCAGGTCGTTAAGGGCTCAGCCACAAGATCAGGGTGAGTCTTGGAAACATAAAACATTGAAGGGGTTCAGAAATGCTATTACACACTATTAGAATGAGTCAAATAAGAAATACTGCCAATACCAGGTGTTGACAAGGATGGTGAGCAACTGGAATTCTCTTACATGGCTGATGGAAATGTAAAATGATGCAGCCAATCTGGAAAACAGTTTAGCATTTCTTAGGAAGTTAAATAGATACTTACAACATGACAAAGCAATTCCACTCATGGTTCTTTATCCTGGAGCAATAAAAGTTTATGTTTATATAGAAACCTGAACACGAATGTTTAATGCAGCTCTATGCACAATTGCCAAAAACTGGAAACAAACCCAATGACCTTCATGGATAAACAAACGGTGGTACATCCATGCAACAGAATGTGACTCAACAATGAAAAGGAACTATTGATAAACACAACGCCTTGTATGATTCTCAAAGGTAGCTATTCTGAAAATGTTCACATATTGCATAATTTCATGATAGGGCATTCTTGAAAAGACAAAACTACAGGGACAGAAAACAGGTCAGTGGTTGCCCGAGGTTGGGATGGGGGAGACGGTGTGACTACAAAGGGGTGCAACTAGAGAGTTTAGGGTGATAGAGTTGTTCTGTAACCTAACTGTGGTGGTGGACACACAATTCTATACACAGAATTGCACACCTCCTAAAAAGTCAGTTTTACTGTGTGCTCGTTTAAAAATTAAATAAAAAATGAACGAGGTGGAAAATCAGCTGGATTGTGCTAAATTTAGTTTTCACACTACTGTGCAGGAATAGGAGCTTGTCAAATAAAAGTAAGTGCAGATACAAAGAACCAAGTGCGTTCCCACATGTCAGAGCCATGACTGTAACTTGTGCCTGTTAGAAGTAGTTGGGAAAAGGCGACAGAGGGGGAAGTGGGATAAGAGAAGTGGAGGAGGGTATGAAGGAGGAAAAAAAGAGACGATGTATAGAAAATCAGTGCTTCTCAAACTCTGGGGAGGGGTGGGGGCATGGAAGCCACCTGAGAGTGTTGTTAAGATGCAGGTTCTGATAAGGAGGTCTGGGGTGGTACAAGAGTCTGAATTCCTAAGGACCTCCCACATGATGCTGCTGCTGCTGGTCCAGGACCCCAGGGTGACGGCCAGGTGCTGGGCAGAAGGACTTTGCACTTAGCAAAGAAACTCAACAATAAAAGAGACATGTGTGTGCAGATATGCCTGGGCTCCTCTCAACTGAAGCAGTGTGTATGCAAACTGTTTGGTGCTGCACAAGTACAATGTGATAAGGCCCATAAAAATAACGCAGTATCTGTCAGCATCACAAAACTCAGGGCCTAATGAAGGAGTTAAAACTAAACACAGACCGAGCTCAGATCCCATCCCATTGTGCCTGACATCCCCCAACTGTTTATCCTTATTCTATGTCACAGGTAGTGGTGGGCAGGATTTCACAGATCCCTCCGCAAGGCTGAGTGCGAGTAGCTGTGCCAGATCAGGTCTCCTGGAGGAATGCTGAAGCTCATCAGCTGGCTTCTGAAGCCCAGGTTGCCTTATTAACATGCAAATAACTGAGTTTTACTTTTCAGAGCTTCCAGCACAGCAATGCTAATGAAGCTATTGCTTTAAAAGTCCATCTCCTCTAAAATGTCTAATTAATCTAATGCTTGCGAAGGTGCACAGATCAAAGCGTCTGCAGAGCCATGGGGCATAGCGAATGAGGCAAGGCTGCTGATGTGGGGCCAGATGTTTAGGATGCCAGGGATCCCAGACAATTAACACAAGCAAGGTGGGAGAAAAAAAGCTGGCCCAGCAGTGTTTTTCAAACTGCAGGCCGTGACCCATTTGTGAGTCATGAAACCAATTCAGTAGGTCATGACTGGCAACCTTTTTAATCAAATGGAAAAATAAGAAGGGGAAAAGACAGGAAGGGAAGAACGTCCATTGCAGATAGTAAAGGTAAGTATTACGGGAAGTCATATACATATATATTTTGCACATGTGTATAGACTGAGTCACCAAGAAAATGCAATTTTTAAAACACATACATATATAGCATTTCATCATATGCCAAGATTGCTCTGTTTTGAGAACATTAAACCATTTGATCTTCCTATTGCATTTTATGATGGAGAAAACTGAGCACAGAGAGGTAGAAAAACTGGCCCAGGACACACAGCTAGTGAATGGGAGGATTCAAGTCTGTCTGACTTCAGAGTCCACAATTTAAACAAAACTCTAGGTCCCAAGGACTTCCAATTCCAAGTTCAGGACAAAAGTTCATGGGAGAGAGGCACTCGCAAGTGCTAGAATAATAAAAACTAGTAACAATTGCTACCATGGGGGTGTGATCCCTATTCTGCTAAAGTGTTCTGCGTGCCTTATCACATCTAACCTTTAAAATAAATAAAATGAGGCAGGCACTGTGATCATCCTTGTTTTTCAGATCATAAACTGAGGCTCAGAGAAAGAAGTTATTCACCCGAGGTTACAGAGCTGGTGAGTGAAACAGTCTGGGCAGTTGTCATGGCACCGCAGGATCTGAGCTGATCCTTGAAGGACGGGGAGGATCTGGAGGCTCAAGTGCCCAGTGGCCTGTAAGCTCAAGGAGGACGAAAGGCCTTGAGCAAGGATATTTCTGACCACTGGGAGTCTTTTTGCCTGAAAAGGACAGATCAGTTCAAGCTGCCTTGGAAAGTAGCCTTGCTGGAGGCTTAAAGGGTGCCTCCCAAGAGGGATGCCAACGTGAAAAACACTCAGCGTATAGGCTGAAAGTGAGCCTCTCCCCACTTCCAGGGAGCCTAGCCCAGCACCCAGGTGTGCATGTGCGAGTGAGTTATATTTGTATCTGCTGGGCAGTTTGAGAGACCCTTTAATCATTTACCCTTCTGGGGCTTTTTCTACTGCTCTGGTTTTGTTCTTTTATGCTTTTTTTCTTGGAAACTCCCACAGCTGGAAAAAAAAAATACAAAATGCACTTTGTCAAAAGCAAAACCAGACCTGGAAAATATAATTAAGAGCTTGAGCTCTGGAATCAGACATGCTGGTGTTCAGGTCCCATCTATCCTTTGAGGCAACATGTTTCACCTCTCTGAACAACAGGGACAGCCCAGGACCCAGAGCGGATGGCAGATACAGAAGGTAAAACAAAGCAAGGCCTCTAAGGGGCTTAGTAGAGTAGCTGGACACAGGGAGTGCTCAGTGGGCACTCAGTGATTGGAGCCAGTGTAAAGAAGTGTATCAAGGTGTGATGTCCCTGCTCCTTTCTGCTGTGGTCACCCTGGAGGAAGACAAGCCCAAAACCCTCTCCCCTGACTCTAGTTGTCACACAAGTGCAGGAACACCACACCATGCACATCTCTCTTGTGTTGCCAGGGGTCCACATTTCAACCAGTGGCAATTTTGCCCCCACTCCACCCTGCCCTTGGAGACATTTTCAGTTGAAGGTGTTAGTGACATTTAGCAGGTAGAAATCAGGGATGCAGCTCAACATCCTACAATGCACAGGATGCCCCCGTAACAAAGATAATCTGACCTCAAATTTCAACAGTGCCAAGGTTAAAAATAACTGTCTAGCCAAAATGTATCCAGTCCCCAATGCTTGGATGCAAACAAGTACAGCTTCTCTGAGACCCAAGAAAGACACAGGGCCAGCAGTAGCAGCAGCATCTAAAAATCAAAACTTCTACCCACAGATGGAAGGCCCCAGGAGCTGTCTGAGTCCCTGCCATGGCAGAGAACAGCTTGCAGCAGTGATGAGCCAGAGACAGGGCGGCCACTGGGGCAGCACCAGGGAGAATAATATAACAGAGGACTCAGCTGTACACACACATCCCAGAGCCTTGTCATACCTTGGGCTTCCTGGTAACTCTGAAGCCTCCAGCCCCTTCTATCCAAAGCTCAGGGCTTCAGGCTGTGGTTCTAATATGGAGAGAGGCTAGCACAGCCCCCTGCAGACTCCAGACCACTTCCTGACAGTCACTCTAGGAGAGCCCATGACTATATCAGCCCAGGAACATTATTTCTACGTCCTCTCCCTTTCAAGACACATTCACACACTCTGCAGCAAGAAGGACAACATGTCTGGCATCTAAGATGTAATGAGTTTATGGACCCTGTAGCCCCTGTAAAAGATCTAGAAGAAGAAGAAGATAGAGCATTTAGAGGGCCTTCTTCTGGACCTATTGTTTTCCATTCTGGGCTTTCTGTAAGCTCTAGCAAAGCACTAAACTTACTCAATGCAATTGCTTCAGCTCTCTGCCTAAATACTGGAAGTTCCTATCTAAACCAATATGCTTCCCAACTCTGTCTTTGCCTAGGATTACATCCTCACCCAATCTTAGCTCATTAATTTGCTTACTTAGTCTTCAAGACACAATTCAGGCACAATCTCCTCCAGAACCCTTCTCTGAAGCCCCAGATTGTGCTAAATGATTCTCCTCTGTGCCCCCAGAAACCCTATGCACACTTGTGGCAGAGAGAGAACACTGCCATGGGTTCACCAAGCCCCATTTCATTCTCCTTCTGGACTCATAGCTAAACTATATTTCCCAGCGTCCCTTGTAGTAAGGCCATGTGACTACATTCTGGCCAATAAAAGGTGGACAGAAGTGATGTCAGCCCTTGCAGAGATGACCCATGAAAACCTCACTTGATATCTCTCAGGCTCCCTCTTTTCCTATCTGTAGGGTGGACACAGAGAATTCTGCAGAGAACACCAAAGCCCAGAGTATGATTTAGGCACAGAATGGAAGGAACCTGGATACCTGAGTGACTATATGGAAAGCTGTCCTACCAACACCACCATGAACTGTCATGGCAGCAACATCAGCAACAAACTTCTATTGTGTTAAGTTACCAAGATTTTACAGTTGTTATTATAGCAGCTAGTGTGACTTTTCCTAGCTAATACAATACCTCTGCCTTTGAACTCAACATATGACACTCAAATGGTCCATCTGCCCTATGAGAGTGGGAACTCACCAAGGACAAGGTCCACGTAGCCTTGATCATCCCTCCGCTCCCAGTGCCCAGCAGAGTTTGACCCACTACTGCTGCCCAACAAGATGTCTCTCTAAAGAGGGTCCTAGGACTCCCAGATGGAATATCATAGTTTAGAGATAAAACAGCCCTAGCATGGCTGTGGTTAGAAAGGAAGAGACTGAAAAACCCAGTGGGGAAACAGATAGCCAGACCCTGTTGGAATAGGGCTGAAAAGCAAAAACAAATCAGGAGCAAACTCCAAAGGCAGTGCATAATTTGGGAGTGGCCACCTGGCTCTCAATGGCCACCTTTCTCTGGGAACAATACCCCGTGCTACAGAGGTGGGTCCCTCTCTGTGTCATATTGTACTTTCCACAGCCAAGTAGACCTGAGGTCCACATTTAATCCTAGCTGCATTAAATCAGTCTCTCTCCTTGGGTATCCAGAACTGGGATAGACAGATGGCCAAAACATATCTGCAGGCAGTATATGGATACCACATTCCTCCTTGTAGACAGGAAACAAAGCAGCAAGTCTGCAGAAAAAGGAAGGTAAAGCAGATATCCAGAGAAGCAGAGATGTGAGACAGGGGGAAATGCCAGGTCCCTGAGCATTTTCTAATCTCCACTTCTAGTATCTTCCAGGGGCACCGCTGCATTCTCGCTCTGGATTCCAGGAATGTATTTTTTATTGCTGCACAACCAGTTACCACAAAGGCAGTGACTCAAACAACACCCATTTATTCACTCAGTCCTGCAGGTCAGAAGGCTGGACTGGCAGCTCTGCTCCAGGCTAAAATCCAGGTGTCAACCACCCAGAATTCTTCTCTAGAGACTCTAGAGAAAAATCCACTTCCGAGCTCATTCTTGTTGGCAAAATTCAGTTTTTTGTCAACTGTCATCAAGGAGCCACTGTCATTTCCTATAGGTCACTCCCATTCCTTGTCAAGCCAGCAGCAGTGGGCCAAGTCCTTCTCATGCTTCAAATCTCTGACTGCCTTTCTGCAGCCAGAGAAAACTCTGCTTCAAAGTGTTCATGTAGGTCAGGGCCACCTAGTTACCCTTCCTATCTTAAGGTCTGCTGATTTGGGACCTTAGTTACACCTGCAAAATTCCTTTACTGCAGTGGCTAGACTCATGTTTGAAGAACTGGGAGAAAGCAGGGTCAGGAATCTTGAAGGGCCATCTTGGAATTCTACCACATTGCAGAACCTCAGTTTCCATAGGATAAAGTCTCCTTTTGGCTTAAGTCGACACAAAGAGATTTCTGTTATTTCCAACTAAATAATTTCAAACAATCCACAAAGTAAAAGGAGGCAGGGCTTGCTTACCCTAAGTAGGAAAATGTGAGAGGCCAAATTTAAGAGTGCTGGCCACATTTAATACCAGTCAATGAGAATAATCTGGTTAAAGCATCTTAGCTAGAATCCAAACCTATGGATATCCACATGAATTTCCCAGAACATGACTCTGCTCTTTTATATCAGAGGCCCACGGCTGCCTTCATTGACCAATCATCTCCTGCTTTTTAAAAAACCAATTTTTAGAGACAGAAAGTAGAGTAGGGATTAGTGAGCCCTGCGGGGAGAGAGGAAAGGGCAGTTATTGCTTAATGGGTACAGAGTTTCTATTTGGGATGATGAAAAAATCAGAAATAAATAGTGGTAATGGTTGCACAACTGTGTGAATATACTTAATGCTACTTTACACTTAAAATGGCTCAAATGGCAATTTCTATATTATACATATTTTATCATAATTTTAAAGTTTGTTTAAAAATAAAAGCAATATGATGCCTAAAAAAAGGAGAGAGATGGAGAGAAAGCATCCTTAAGAAGTTACACTTGGCCCCGGCTGGTGTGGCTCAATGGATTGAGCGCCAGCCTGCGAACCAAAGGGTCACCGGTTTGATTCAGAGTCAGGGTACATGCCTGGGCTGCAGTCCAGCTTCCCAGGTGGGGGATGCACGAGAGCCAACCACACATTGATGTTTCTCTCCCTCTCTTTCTCACTCCCTTTCTCTGAAAATAAATAAATAAAATCTAAAAAAAGAGAAAATTACACTTGACTTGTGATATAAAGAATGAGTAAAAGTTAGCCGGTCAAGGACAGCACTCCCTGGCAAAGGCAGGGTGGCATGTGCAAGGGGGTGGGGAGGGGTGGATTTTCAGTCTAGGAGCCGAAAGGCAGCCAGTGGCTGGAACAATGTGCAAGGGGGACAGTGGGGCATCTCTGGTGGCTAGAGAACCTAAAGAGGGTAGGACTTGAGACTACAGGGGCCAGATGGCATCTGTCACACGGCATTCTGCCTTGTCCACCAACAGGTGACTCTCCAAATTCAGGAGCATGAGTAAGTATGATGGGCCTTCTTTTACGGTGCTTCTAAATGATGGGAAGGCATAGACTATTGAACATCCCAGTGTGACCACGCTATGTGGTCTCAGGGGAAAGGCAGAAGGTCCCACCCCTCTGCCCACCTACCAAAACGAACAATGTAGGACTGCAATCATGCAATTACATTTTTGGTGTTCTTGAAGAATAAGCTCCCCAGCAAAGCAAATTTAAGAAGCCTTAAATTAACTACAAAAGCACTCACTGCACTTAACAAAACAAAGTCCCTGCTAAACAAATGCCAGGCTTGAGACTCTTGTCCCCTGCCAGTACCCAGCCCCTGAAGTAAAGGGGAGTGATCCAGCACAAAACACCTGCAGAGGCAGTTCAGAGCCCAGCACACAAGACTACCCCCCAGGCACTGCTCCAAGAAACCCCCATCCTTGCAGCACACAGGAACTGAGAAAAATCACAGCAGTACCCTTTAACACTGTTCACAGAGATCCCAGCAAATAGGAATTCTAAGCACACGCCTCTGTCTCCATTTCATCACCAGTGATTATGCAGTCTATGGGGCAATAATGGTGGAATTAAACATGGAAATGCTAATTCTGACTTAAGACATTTCACCTGGACAGATGGGTGACCTTCTCCCTCTTCCCTTAGCAGATGGGCACCATTGAAAGTTCATATCCATTATCTCCCCCCATACATCTCCCCTCCTTCAGCCACCCAGCTCTATCTGTACACTTCATTTTATACACTTTCCAAATGGTTCCATTATGATTCATGAGGCTCAAGAACCCAAATAAATTTCTCAAGCAGATAAACCAGCTTCTGATACCAGCTGGCCAGTTCCTCAGAACGGCTGTCATGCACAAGAGAGGCACCTCGAAGAGGCCATGATGCCCTTTCTGGGGCCACATCATGACTTTCATGGGCTCAAGGCACTGTCGTCTCTGCGGGCTCATTTCCTGATTAAAAATATACATATTAAAATTATTTTTTACTGTATTGATATAAGGATGAATGTCACTATTATATATTTAATTTTTTTCTTCAACCTAAAAGTTCATTTTTTCCTTCTGATTTTAAAAGAAATTAGAACATTTCCAGTGGTCCTAGGCACTATGCCTGCTGGGCCTAGCGGAGAAATTGGCCCTGATGCTTCTTCTCCCAGGTGCCCCAGGAGAGGGGCTGCTCACAGCTGCTTCTGAGCCAAAGCCAGCATATGCCGTGGGAGGGGGTTTGCACAGCTCTGCCTCCCTGCACTTCCCATGGGAGCACCTCACATTTCCCTAACAAACAACAGCTACATATCCACCCAAGAGCTGCTCTTCTCCTGGGTCAGCAGCACCCACATTCTGAAGTCAGAGTGCCTAGGCTTGAACCCTGACTCCATCAAGTACTAACTATACAACCTCAGCCAAGTGACTTTGCCTCTCCAGGCCATGATGTTGTCACAGGTAAGTGGGGAGAATGCAGCACCTGCCTCAGCACATTGCCAGGAGAATTTAATGAGACAAAACGTGAAAGGTGCTCTACAAATGATAGTCAGCTTTGTGCAGTTAGTGGTGGCAGTGGTGTTCTTAGGTCATGGACTCCTCTTGAGAATCTGATGGGAGTTATTTCTCACCCAGAGAAAGGACATCCATAACGCCCCATACATTTCAGAGGTGCTCAGACCATCACTACCTAACCCAAATCCCTAAAATGCACCCAACCCTGGATCATCTCAGAACCCACTGGCCCATATTTAGACAACCCAGCTGGTTCTGTAGGAAAGAGCCCGATGAATAAGATGAGGACCAAACTAATCTCCCCCCAAACAAGAATGGCACTAATGCATTATAATATTCATAGTGCTGTGGGGACAGCCATGCCCAGGCAGCCTTGTCACCTGGTCCTTGCTCCCCTCATCAACTGCCACAACTTGGGGCCATCCCAGAAGACTGCAGGGAGGAGGAGGCAGCTTCATGCATGCAGTGAATGGAGTAACAGGCCCATGTTCAAATCATGCCACTTCGCAATGAGTGATTTGGGGCAATGAGCATTACTGCCCCTGCCTTCATTACCTCATCTCTAAAGAGGGGACAACATTTGCCTTTCAGGTTGGTTATGAAGATGAACTGGAGAACATTATGCTAAGTGAAATAAGCCAGGCAGTGAAAGACAAATACCTCATGATCTCACCTATAAGTGGAACCTAATCAATGAAACAAACAAGCAAGCAAAATATAACCAGAGACATTGAAATTAAAAACAAACTGAGAGTGACCAGAGGGGAGGGTGGAGGGAATAATGGCGGGTAAAGGGGGAAGAGTTTTCAGGAACATGTATAAAGGACACATGGACAAAACCAAAGAGGAGTAAGATCAAGGGTGGGAAGTGGGGATGGCTGGGGTGGGGGGCAAATGGAGAAAATTGTACTTGAACAATATAAAAAAGTTAAAAAAAAAAAAGAAAGAAATCAAACAGGTTATGGGACAATCAGCTCAGAGCCTGGCACAAAATGGAAGCCCATCTCCTCAATGGGCCATGGTGGTTTTCATTTGCATTTTCCTAATAAGTAATCACGTGGAGCACCTTTTCATGTATGCTTATTTTGTTGTGTTTGTCTTTTCTGTGAAATGCCTCCTCAAATCTATGCCAGTTTTTTTCTAAATGATTTATGAGAGTAAGTTACGTATCTTAAATGTAAGTCTTCTGTCAGATAATACATATATATGGCAAATGCTTATCCTTTCTCTGTGCCTGCTTTTTTTATTCTCTTAAAGGTGTCTTTTGATGAACCAAAGTTCTTAACTTTAATAAGACCTAATTTATCAATATTTCTTTATGGTTAGAATACTTTGTTCTAAGAAATCTTTGCCTACTCCAAGGTCATGAACATATTCTATGTTATCTATTAGAAATGTTACTGTTTTACCCTGGCTGGTATAGCTCAGTGGATTGAGCGCGGGCTGGGAACCAAAGGGTCCCGGTTCGATTCCCAGTCAGGGCACATGCCTGGGTTGCAGGCCAGGTCCCCAGTGAGGGCCATGTGGGGAGCAACCATACATTGCTGTTTCTCTCCCTCTCTGTCTCCTTCCCTTCCCCTCTCTCTAATAATAAATAAATAAAATCTTAAAAAAAAAAAAAAAAAAAAAAAGAAATGTTACTGTTTTAGCCCTGGCTGGTGTAGCTCAGTGGATTGAGTGCGGGCTGGGAACCAAAGGGTCACCGGTTCAATTCCCAGCCAGGGCACATGACTGGGTTGTGGGCCAGGTCCCCAGTGAGGGCCATGTGAGAGGCAACCATACATTGCTGTTTCTCTCCCTGTCTCCCTCCCTTCCCCTCTCTCTAAAAATAAATAATAAAAAAAAATCTTTAGAAATGTTATTGTTTTAAACTTTCACATTTAAATCTAAAATCCAGCTGGAATTGATTTTTGACATGATATGAGGGAAGAGTCAAGATGAATGCTTTTCCAATATTAACCAGTGGACCCCAGGCATTTACTGAGAAGTATTACTTCCCACTGATCTGTAGCACCTCTTTGATACAAATAAAATGTTTGTGTGTGGAAAAATAGTAATAATGCAAACCACAGATATTAAAAAAAGAAAGAAAGGGTAGATGATGGCACGGTAAGAAATTAATTTCTCAGGTCTAATAATATTCTACCATTTACAGTGTCACCCCAGCTGAACACTAACCACCTATTCAAGTTTCTCATAAATCAAGAATTGATTCTAACCTTATGTGGGCATGTGGGTGTGCTCTCCACCCACAAGTCTCTAGCTCAGCCAAAACGAGAATGGCAGGTGCATTTCCCCCCTCATTACACCTGTAAGGAAACAGAGACCCAAAAATGCTGAATAACGTTCACTGTGCCTGGAAAACATTGATGCAGGGATTCTCACACAAGTCTGTCTAATCCCAAACCCCACAGTTTTCTCTTCGACACTCTGCTGCCCAGGCCCAGGCAGAGTGGAAAAGATCTGGGGAAGAGGTGATATCAGAGTTGAATCCTAGGAGAAAAATAGAAAAAGCATATCTATGCTTTTCAGGCTTCCTATCTGCTCAAAGTAAGCAGAGAGGAGCCAGTAGCTCACTTGAAATCATAGGACCAGGAGAAGCTCTGGCTCCAGTTTAAATTTGATAAAAGCTCAAAGAACAATGCCCAGGACACATTTTAAAAAGTCAGGCAGGTAAACAAAGTCTTTAGGAATCAGATGATCTGTGGTTTTATGTATGTGAATACCTATGCACATATGGCATCATTTAATAAAATTCATTTTGTTATGTTTCATCACATGATAAAGTCTTACTCCCTATATAGTCATTAAAAAATACTGAATGAGATTACTAAATTTCAGATGGCTCAGACACGTGACAAAACATTATGAACCCCTAGGTAAACTTCAGGGTGAATTAACTCTGATGCTACTGACTGTGGAATGCAAGCACTCAGTTCTATGTAGTTCTGTCTGAGAGTATTGTCATCCATCATTACATATATCTAAGTGAGAAATAATGAAAGAAACAGAAGTTGAGAGAGACATTATTAGAAGATTTTGTTTTAAGAGTATTTATTTATTTATTTTTAGAGAGAGGGGAAGGGAAGGAGGGAGAGAAACATCAATGTGTGGTTGCCTCTCCAGCGCCCCCTACTGGGGAACCTGGTCCTCAACCCAGCCATGTGCCCTGACTGGCGATCGAACCAGCAACCCTTTGGTTCACAGGCCTGTGCTCAATCCACTGAGCTACACCAGCCAGGGTGAAAGAGACTTTTTTTTGAAACCCTAAGTGGAGCTTCCTGTTCAAATAGAAGACCAGGTACATGCATTTATCTTCTCCTAAAAACCCATTACAATGATGTAAAGGAATTTTTAAAGCCATGGACAGACATGCAAGACTTTTTTAAAGAGGGAAATCATCTGTTAAAGACAGACTTTTATTTTATTTTTTTTAAAGATTTTATTTTATTTATTTTCAGAGAGAGGAGAAGGGAGGGAGAAAGAGCAATGTATGGTTGCCTCTCACATGGCCCCCACTGGTGACCTGGCCCGCAACCCAGGCATGTGCCCTGACTGGGAATCGAACCAGGACCCTCTGGTTCCCAGCCCGCGCTCAATCCACTGAGCTACACCAGCCGGGCTAAAGACAGACTTTTAATAAATCCCTGGAGTACAGTTGAGGAAGTGGCAACAGGAAGCAGGGTAGAGAAAACTCTAGCTGAGACAACATGAGAAAGCAGAGGGATCAACAAAGGAAGAAGCCGTTTGCCTTCGAGAAGCCCAGGGAGCCTTGAGACTCTGCAGACCCAGCCAAACCTCCTGCATCCACAGAGAAGTCCCAAGATTACAGCTGTGCAGAGTAGATTGGACCAGTGAGGATGTGAGAGGAGTGTCTTCAGAAAAAATAAAAGAGAAAAACTTCAGCCATAAAAATAAGGAAAACCTTGAAAAAATTAGGACACAATGAAGGTAAATAATTCAAAGGAAGGGGAAAGAGGCACCTATAAACTCCAGAATAAAAAAAAGAACAAGAGCTAAAATGTCATCTTAGTACTATTTACATAGCCAAAATAAGGTAAGCTCTATTTATTAATGTTGCTAAATACAGTAAAAAAAAAAAAAAAAAAAAAAGATAATCTGTCAAAGGTGAGGGAAAGGAGAATGTGGGATGCAAATAAAGTTAAATCTCATCTATCACAGCCAGAAATCTCAATTAACAATGACTGAAATTGATCAGTCAAGAACCACTGATATATATGTATTTTTAAGCCATGGTAGTAACCACCACAGGGAACTAGAAGCTAAAAGAATTCAAAGTTATGCCTCTGGGGCATGAACAAATGTAGAAAGTGATTTTTTTCCAATATATGCTTTTCCATACTATTTTATTTTTAACCACAAGGATGATCATTTTAAATTAAGTGTATTTGAAGACTCGGGGACATGAGTGTGTGCACATGAATGCATGACTCTCTGGGTCTGAGATATGTATTAGTAAATGCATCAAAACGCCTGGAATAAAACATCCTCTGCTGTTAATGGGGGTGGGGAAGAAGTGCCCTCAGAGGACGGTGGAGTAAGAAGATAAGGGAGCATTCATTTTCTTCTATAAACATGTTGTTTTGCTTTACCACCGGCGTGTGTTATTTGTGTGATTTGAGTTTTGGGGTGGGGAGGATGGCAGGGAAAAAATCAGGAGTGTGGACGACCCTGGGCAGGTGGATGTGGACATTAAAGAGAAGAGAGGAAAGGTCTGCACATCTGAGTGCCCAGAAAAGTCTCCTGATCTGAGCGCAGAAATGGGACTTGTCAAATGTTACCCTCAACCCTGCCAGGCATGAAACGCAAGCGCAATAATGACAGTGACCAGCCTGGGGACCCACCGTCTGAAATTTAATAAGCGAGTAGCCAGCTCCATTGCCAAGCCCCAGGAACAGCTGATTTTTTTTTCACTGAGAAGCTAAAATGGAAGTGAAAATACTAATTTCATATTTCTGCTCCAACTAACTGAAATTGCCAAAGTTTTGCTGAGATGCCAGCCATGAGAGAGGCTAAATAAGCCTCACCCCGAGTGGCTACTGCTTCTAGAAATGATTCTTTTCGCTTCACACCAAATGATTCCTGCAAACCCTGATAATAGCAAAGAATATGGAGGAGACCGAAGCTGGTTCCAACCCACCCGCGATCTGATACTTTGCCCTGAGGTCTGGTAGACGGCAGAGCAGACAGATGGGGGCCACAGCAGATACAGAGCATAAAGGAATGTGGGTGGCGCAAGGCAGGGCAGAAAAGGCATGCTCTCTCGGAAATGATCCTTACCTTCCTCTGCCAAGCACTGCTGTGCATCTAACTTAACCTTTTGTGATAAATCGCTGATCCTGAGAATTCTACAAGATGCCTCCCCTTGAAAAAGGAGTGTCTGGGACACTGGTGGGAGCTGCTATCTGCATCAGCAAAGGTTCTAAATCTTTACTCATTTTAAAACGTAAGAGCAGCTACCTGTTTAAAACTTAAAATGACCACCCTTCACCAAGACATAGAGCATGCGCCAGATTGGTATTTGTAACAACAGCAGCAAACATTGAGCACTTATCACATGCCAAGGGTGGCTCCAGGCAGTCTACATATACTAACTCAATTACACCTCCTAATAACCCTATGCAGCAGAGACTATCATTATCTCATTTTATAGATGAGATAATAAGGCACAGAGAAGCTAAGTAATTTGCCCAAGGTCACACAGCTAAAATATAGTAGATTCAGAATTCAAAACCAAGAAGTTTGACTTCAGAATCTGCCTCTCATCACCCCCACTTGCATGTTTAATAGGTATCTCAAACTTATCATGCTGTAGATAAATTCTTAATATCCTTCCAATCCTATCCTCTCCCTCTCTTTCCTAGGAAAGAAAACTTTTTTCCCCCTAAATCTTCCTTATCTCTAAAAATAACAACTCCATCCTCAATTGCTCAGGCCAAAACCCTGGCAGGACCTCTGTTACTACCCCACCATTTAACAACCAGTTTGTCAGGAAATCCCACCTCCAAAATACATTCAAGATTTTAGCACTGCTCACCATCTCCACTGGCCTAAACCACCATCATCTCCCTCCTCGATTACTGCTACAGCTTCCTCACTGCATACCCTGTCAACCTCAAACAATTGTGAACCCTAAAGTGGAAGTTAAATTATGCTGCTTCTGTGTTCAAAGCCACCAAGCCAAAGTTCATTCAATGGCTTACAAGTCCCTGAGCAACCTTCCAACCCCCCTCAGCTAATACGGTCCCCTATTCTTTCCACTGAAGCCACACTAGCCCCATTACTAGCCACACTAGCTACTCTCTCTGTCCCCCAAGTCTTTCCCTGTTATCAACATGTTTCACTCCCTCATCTCCTCCGTGTTTGGACATCATTCTTTCATCCGTGACCAACTTACTGACACTGAAACCTCTCAAGCCTGCAACCTGCTATCCACCTTCTCTGCTTTATTTTTCTCTAGATCACCTATCACCTAGAATACTATCATGTGCAGAGTAGGTGCCCAATAAATATCTCTTTAATTGATGAATAAATAGAGCACCATTTCTGATAGCAAACTCCATGTTTCTTAGAATGTCAATAGGCACTATTTTCAAAAAGTTAACCATGTTATGCACATTGCTTCACTCCAGTGATGCAGATATCCTTTACTGATTTCCATGTATAGCATTTCCTAAGTTTATTTGACCTCAAAACCCTGTTGTCGGGCCCTGGCTGGAGTAGCTCAGTGGATTGAGCACAGGCTGGGAACCAAAGGGTCCCAGTTTGATTCCCAGTCAGGGCACATGCCTGGGTTGCAGGCCAGGTCCCCAGTGAGGGCCATGTGAGAGGCAACCATACGTTGATGTTTCTCTCCCTCTCTGTCTCCCTCCCTTCCCCTCTCTCTAAAAATAAAAATAAAATCTTAAAAAAAAATTTTTTAAAAACCCTGTTGTCGAATTAGTGTTTCTTGGAAAATTCTAGACTAAAGAGATTCAGGGGGTACCTAGCTAGAGTAGGAAACTAAGAGGGAAAGAAGTCTAGGGAGGGAATGCCAAGATATTGCTATTTACATGCCAGCTCCAACTCACTGACAATGATTTCCTAAAGTGCTGCATGGACAAGGATCACAAAGATTTCACCAGAACAGGGGCTACACTCGATTAGTGATGTCTGCACAGGGCACAGCAGGAGGGGATAGCATCACAGGTGTTTGTCTTTCCTGCCCAGGGTGTTTCTGACATCCAGAAGAAACAATGAAATGGGATTTCCCATTTCTTTCTCTCTGGCCTTCATTTTCACA
The DNA here is from genome assembly GCA_004026765.1 of Micronycteris hirsuta. NCBI lineage: Eukaryota > Metazoa > Chordata > Mammalia > Chiroptera > Phyllostomidae > Micronycteris > Micronycteris hirsuta. Next base: position 26,547 of record PVJI01001594.1, on the reverse strand, counting down.
AGAAATTTCCTGCAAGGACAGAAATATGAAGAAGAAAGAGTTAATAAAATTTCACAGCTCTCAACATCAGGCTTCTGAAAGCTGCTTTGTCTTGTCAATCAATGAAGTAAAGCATGGCCTTTTAAAAAAGCATGGGAAATATGTGATACAAAGATGAGGATTAAAACAGCACCCCAATGTTTACTACAAGCCCCCATCTGTTATCCTCCATAGAAGTAAACACCCCCCTGTCCCCATCCCATGAAAAATAGAAACCAGATGTTTCAGAGCCTCCTTGGGATGAATCCCCCTAGGATTTTACTGACCACAGTAAAAGCCCATGCAGTACAGTGCTCAGGATAGGAAAGCTTGACTTCTTTGCAATATGAGCCCCAGCTTCTATAACTCAGTGTAGCAGGGAAAACAGACCCCACACAGATTCCAAACTACATCATGCTCACTCGGTCCCAGACTAATGTGACCAAACCAGCATTCTGTGAGGCCAGCAGTTCAGACTTCTCCACACAAGGCAGTTATCACTCACCCCAGCCCCCTTGCAAGCCCACCTTGCAAGCCCACCTGGAGAAAAGCACACAAACCTCCTTGTGAAAAGGAAAACTCCTCCAAATCAATAAGCAAAAGACAACTCTTGAAAACCAGGGAAAAGATATGAAGAGGCCAATTTCATGAAACCAGATCTAAGTTTCCAATAACCCCATGAAGAGATTCAAAATTATTGGGAATAGGGAAAATGCAAATGAAAATCCCTTTGTCTGTCTAATATCCAACCATTCTCCAGGTCTAAGCTGAAATTTGTCTTCCAAAGAGATGCTATTTTCTTCATTCCTCTCATCATCAATTACAATGGATTTATATGTATTTAATTTCTCTCTTCTCTGCTAGCCCACATGCTTCATGAGGGAGTAACAATGTCTGATTTATTCACTACTATGTTCCCAAGACTTAGAAAAGTGTCTGGCAATAGGAGGTACTTAACAAATCTTTGTTTGATGAGTGACTGAATGAATGAATGAATGAACAAATGGACTAATGAACACACAAATGAACAAAGTACAATTAGATCTTTGCAGCAGTGCTGGGATGGGATTTCACATTCATGTACACATCGCTAGGACAGACTGATCTCCCCTTGGAAAGTACACTGGAACAAAGGGTATAGCTGCTGCTTTCCACTCAACCAATCCAGTTAAAGGACTGAGAGGAACAAGGGCTGTTCCAAGCCCCACACACCTATCTAGAGATAAATGCAAAGGATTACCTAACACCTTCCCACAGGAATATCACAGGGAAGCCTGCTGATTTAATGTTTCTAAAAGGTATAGTGGAGAAATGCTACCAATGTGTAAATTCTCCCAAAACCTAAGCCTTTAAATTCTACTGCACAGGGGCTGTCAGAAAGCAATATTTTGTGAGCTACAGATTCCAATAAAACGCACTCTGAGATGATGAAGCCCTCCTTGGTAGCCTAAGGGCTGATGTATGAATAATCTGCCAGCATTATGCTGTGTCACTTAAATATTCCTTTGGAGATTTGTCAGAAGAAAGTTTAAGTAAAATTAAAGTTCAGATGGAAATGAAAAATTAAGGTATGATCAAATCTATAATCTCATATTGGATTTTTTTTATTGTAGATAAAAACCCATTTAAGTTTTCCTGTTTTGTATTTATGGACCCAAACTGAGGTATTCCCACTTGCCTTGTTTAAAAGGCTTATATGCAGGGTTGGGGTCTCCCCACCTTATTTAGATGCTGAACCTAGCTCCAGGGGAAAAATGGCATCTCAGTTTCTAAGAGCAATCCAATTGTAATCATTTTTGCTTTATTGGAATTTTCATAGGAGTCCAGGTACAAGAGATGCAAAATTAATCAAAGTTATAAACAAAGCAAAAATGAAAAGAAATGGAATGAATGGTAATTTAATACCCATAATACATGGATCCTTTCTCCTAAAATATGCACCATGGTGTGGGGTGGAGGAGAGGTCTAAAGCGTTGTCTGGAATCAAATCCCTTGAAGTCAGAAGTATGTCTAAAGTTTATCTAAAACACTGGTGTCAACTTCTGGTCAAGATGGAGGTGTAGGCAGATATGCTTAGCCTCTTCATGGAACCAAAAGAATTACAACTAACCTCAAAACAAATAATATCCAGAACTGCCAGAAAATAGAACTGTATGGAAGTCCAACAACCAAGAATTTAAAGAAGTCACATTCATCTAGATGGGTAGGAGGGCAAAGGTGCGGAGTCCGGGCAGAGAGGCAAGGAGATACGGTGTGCCATGGAGAGGTGGTGATGGAACAGATGGTCCCACATTCATGTGTGGTGCATAAAAATTGGGAGGGATACCTTGAGAGTGAGTGATCCCAGCTCTGGGCCAGACTGCACAGTCCAGGGCTCCAGCACCAGGAAGATAAATCCCTATAACATCTAGCTGTAAAAACCAATGGGGGTTGAGATGGCAGAAGAAACTGCTTGTTTCTCAGGAGAGTCTATTTATAAAGGGCCTGCACAGACTTAGAACATATAAAACCTACCCACTCTGGCAGTCATCACCAGGAAAACAGCAGGAAGGGCAACAAAAGAAGGGAAGTGGGTAAAGTGACTGGAAATGGTGTGAGTGCCAGGCAAACCTCCAGAAGTCAGGTGGCAGCATTGTTCCCTCTCCAAGCCCTCCCCCCCACACAGAGCCACAATGTGACGAAGTAGGTTGCCCTGCCCTGGCAGACACCTAAGACTCCACCTCATACAACTTAACAGATGCACTAAGACAGGGAGTCAAAGCAGCTCTACCTAATACACAAAAACAAACACAGGAGGCTGCCAAATTGAAGAGACAAAGAAATATGGCCCAAATGAAAAAACGGAACAAAACCCCAGAAAAAGAACTAAACAAAAGGGAGATAGCCAATCTATCAGACGCAGAGTTCAAAATGCTGGTGATAAGGATGCTCAGAGAACTCACTGAGTGTGGCAACAACATAAAGGAAGAAATAAAGGTTACACTAAGTGAAATAAAGAAAAATCCACAGGGAACCAACAGTGAAGGGAAGGAAGACAGGATTCACATGAATAATTTGGAACATAAGGAAGAAATAAACATTCAACCAGAACAGAATGAAGAAACAAGAATTCAAAAAAAATGAGCATACTATAAGAAGACTCTGGGACATCTCCAGAAGTGCCAACATGTGAACCAGAAAGGGTGCCAGAAGGAGAAGAGGAAGAGCATGGAATTGAAAACTTATTTGAAAAATAATGAAGGAAACCTTCCCTAACTTGGTGAAGGAAACAAACATACAAGTCCAGGAAGCACAGAGAGTCCCAAATAAGTTGGACCCAAAGAGGACCACACCAAGACACATCATAATTAAAATGCCAAAGTTAAAGATAAACAGACAATCTTAAAAGGGGCCAGGGAAAAGCAGAGTGTTCCCTACAAAGAAGTTCCCATAAAACTATCAACTGATTTCTCAAAAGAAACTTTTCAGGCTAGAAGTGACTGGCAAGAAATATCCAAAGTGATGAAAAGCAAGGACTTATAGCCTAGATTACTCTCTCCAGCAAAGCTATCATTTAGAATGGAAGGGCAGATAAAGTGCTTCCCAGATAAGGTCAAGCTAAAGGAGTTCATCATCACTAAGCCATTATTACATGAAATGTTAAAGGAACTTGTTTAAGAAAAAGGAGATCAAAACTATAAACATTAAAATGACAACAAACTCAAAACTATCAACAACTCAATCCCAAAAAAAAGGAAAAAAAAAAACCTAAGCAAACCATCAGAACAGGAACAGAATTATAGATATGGAGATCATTTGGAGGGTTATCAGCTAGGAGGGGGAAGAGCAAGTACGGGAGAAAAGGTACAGGGAATAAGAAGCATAAACGGTAGGTACAAAATAGACAGGGGGTGTTAAGAATAGTATATGAAATAGAGAAGCCAAAAAACTTATATGTACAACCCATTGACATGAACTAAGTGGGGAGGCTGCTGGAGAGAAGAGGGGTGAAGACCAGCGGAGCGGGGTGAAGACCAGTGGAGGGAGGCAAAGGGGGGAAAATTGGGACAACTATAATAACATAATCAATGAAATATACTTGAGAAAAAAATAGGTCCTGGCTGGTGTGGCTCAGTGGATTGAGTGCCAGCTTGCAAGTCAAAGGGTTGCCAATTTGATTCCCAGTCAGGGCACATGCCTGGGTTGTTGGCCAGGCCTCCAGTGGGAAGGTTGCAGCTTTGATTCCCATTCTCTCCCTCTCTTTCTCCCTCCCTTCCCCTCTCTCTAAAAATAAATAAATAAAATCTTTTTTAAAAAGAAAAAAAATAAAACACTGGTGTCTATGTCTCCCACAACCAGCCTTTCCCAGGTTTCAGAATGTTCTCTGTCCCTTATCAAACTGAGAGAAGCAGCTGTATTGGAGAGAGAGGTGACAGCAAGCCAAAGTTTAGAAGCCTCTGGAGAGAGACAGCTTGACCATGGAACTGAAATGCACACTCCAAAAGACTATCATTTACCACAGACTGTGCCCTATGTGTGACCCGTCTGCACATCACATTTTTCCAATGTGGCTCATGTGCTACAGCCTGACAGTAAATCCCAAGGAGAGCAAGAATGACATTCAATGTGCCCTGTGCTGTGGGGACCCATCAACATCATGATGCTTGTATTAATGAAACTAGGGAAGCATTCTTTCTAGTCTAGACCAGCAGTGTCTGAGTCTAAGCTTAAGACAGTTCTTTTTCCCTGAATCAAAAATAATAAGGATTATTTTCTAATTTGCAGTTTTACAGATCAACCAAAAGGGTACTTCCAAAAGCACATACAGAGAATACTTAAAAAAATATTTTATTAAGCCAAAAGAAGGTAAAAAAGAAGGAATGAAGGAACAAAGGACAGATGATACAAGTAGGAAATAAAACTCAAGGTAGTAGATTTAAACCCAAATGATTAGTAATTACATTAATTATAAATGGCATAAACATTCCATGTAAAAGGCACAGATTGATAGTTTGAACTAAAAAGTAAGATTAAACTATATGCTATTTATAAGAAACATAAGCAAGAGAGAAAAATGTGCAAGATGGAAGCCAGAGTTGTTTTGTAATATCCCATCACTTTTTCCAAATTCTATTCATTAAATGTCACTCACTCAAGTAAAGGGGATTACACAAGGATATGAACATCAAGAAACAGAAGCAGCCCTGGCTAGGTAGCTCAGTTGGAACATCATCCCCATGCACCAAGTGTTGTGGGTTCAATTCACAGTCAGGGCACATACCTAGGCTATGGGTTCAATCTTCTGTCAGGGCATGTACAGGAGGCAACCAACTGATGTTTCTCTCTCTCTCTATATATATATATATATAGAGAGAGAGAGAGAGAAATCTTTATCTCTATCTCCCCCCGCCCTTTCCTCTCTCTCTAAAATCTATAAACATATCCTCAGGTAAGGATTAAAAAAAAAAGAAGCAGAGACAATTGTAAGCCATTTTATTAGAGACTGTCTACCATAGACAAATCTAACTGGAGTGATCAAGAAAAAGAGAAAAAAGACACAAATTACCAATATCAGAAATTAAAGAAGTGATATCAGTACAGATCATACACATACTAAAAAAAAATGAGATAAAATGGACAACAATGTGTCAATAAATTCAACAACCTAGATAAAATGGATAAATTTCTTTAAAGACACAAATATCAAAACTGATACAGTTAACATCATACTCAATGAGCAAAAACTGAAAGCATTTCCCTGAAGATCAGGAGCAAGACAAGGTTGTCCACTTTCACCACTCTTATTCAATATAGTACTAGAAGCCTTAGCCACAGTGATCGGAAAAGAAGAAGAAATAAAAGTCATACAAATTGGAAAGGAGGAAGTAACAGATGACATGATAATGTACATAGAAAACCCTAAAGAGTTCACCAAAAAAACTACTAGATCTAATAAATGAATTCAGCAAAGTAGCAGAATACAAAATTAATATTCAGAAATCAGTGGCATCTTATACAGCAATAATGAACTCTCAGAAATATAAACTAAGAAAACAATCCTATTTACTATTGCAACAACAAAAAAATAAGGTACCTAGGAATAAACTGAACCAAGGAAGTGAAAGACCTGTACTCAGAAAACTATAGGACATTGAAGAAAGAAATACAGGAAGACATAAACAAGTAGAATCATAAACTGTGTTCACGGACTGGAAGAATTAACAACATTAAAATGTCCATACTACCAAAGCAATCTATAGATTCAATGCAATTCCTGTTAAAATACCAATGGCATATTTCACAGACCTAGAAAAAAATATTTCAGAAATTATATGAAACTAAAAAAAAACACCCCAAATAGCCTCAGCAATCCTGAGAAAGAAGAACAAAATTGAAGAGATCACAATACCTGGTATCAAACTATACTACAAAGCCATTGTAATCAAAACAACCTGGTACTGGCACAAGAAAGGCATATAGATCAATGAAACAGAACAGAGAGCCCAGAAATAAAACCACACTTTTATGGTCAATTAATATTTTTAAAAGGAGGCAAGAGCAAACAATGGAGTAAAAAAACATTCTCTTCAAAACTGGCGTTAGGAAAATTTGACAGGTACATGCAAAAATATGCAACTAGACCACCAACTTACACTATACACAATAATTAACTCAAAATGGATAAAAAATTTAAATGAAAGTTGCAAAATGATAAAAATCCTAGAACACAGGCAGTAAAATCTCAGACATCTCATGGAGCAATATTTTTGCTGTTATGTCTCCCAGAGCAAAGGAAACAAAGGAAAATGTAAACAAATGGGACTACATCAAACTAAAAAGCTTCTGTACAGCAAAAGAAACCATCAACAAAATGAAAACAGAATCCACCATATGGGAGAACGTATTTGCCAATGATACATCTGATAAGGGGTTAGGTTAATCTCCAAAATATAAAACAAATTGATATAACTCAACACCAAGAAGACAAACAATCCAATTAAAAAATGGGCAAAGAACCTAAATAGACACTACTCCAAAGAGGACATACAGATGACCAATAGACATATGAAAAAAATGCTCAACATCATTAATCATCAGAGAAATACAAATTAAAACTACAATGAGGTATCACCTCACACCTGTCAGAATGGATAGCATTAATAAATCAACAAACAACAAGTGCTGGTGAGGATGTGGAGGAAAGGGAGCCCTAGTGCACTGCTGATGGGAATGCAGACTGGTGCAGCCACTGTGGAAAACAGTATGGAGATTCCTCAAAAAATTAAAAATGGGACTACCTTTTGACCCAACAATTCCACTTTTAGGTATATACCCTAAGAACCCCAAAACATCAATCAGAAAGAATATATACAACCACATGTTCATAGCAGCATTATTTACAATAGCCAAGATCTGGAAACAGCCAAAGTGCCCATCAGTAGATGAGTGCATAGAAAAGCTGTGGTACATTTACACAACAGAATACTATGCGGCTGTAAAAAAAAAGGGGGGGGGGGTCTCTTACCATTTCCAACAGTGTAGATGGAACTGGAGCGTATTATGATAAGCAGAGAAAGAAAAATACCATACGATTTCACTAATATGTGGAATCTAATGAAGAAATAAACTCATGAACAAATAGAACCAAATGCATGGATACCTGGAACAGACTGACAAATGTCAGAGAAGATGTGGTAGGGATACTGGATAAAAGGAGGTTAAGGGAGTAGCTAAATAACATATATGCATAGCTCGTGGACACAGACAATAGTATGTTGAAGGCCAGGGGAAGACGGGGGGGGGCTGCATGGAGGTGGGCAAAAGGGGGGAAACAGGGGACATCAGTAATAGTGTCATCAATAAAAGCAATGTTTAAGACATAATTGGAAAAACTTGAAATCCAGAGTCTGTAGTTTAATGAATTAGTACCATACCAAATTTAATTTCTTGGCTTTGATCAGTGTACTATGATTATATAAAATGTTAACATTAGGAAAATTGGATGAAAAAATTAAATAGGACTTTTTTGCAACTTTTCTGTAAGCCTACAACTATTTCAAAATAAAAAGTATTTAAAAAAGAAAAATCTGTGCATAAGAATATCAAATAATTTATGTAGATACTCAGTCTTCAAGGAGGAGAACATAACTCCACACTTCTTAAATGCGGGTTCTGTGTAGTGACTTCCTTCTAAAGAATGAAATATGGAAAAGGGAGGGAAAAGAGCAACTTTACAGTGGAGAAACTGAGCAAATACTTCCTCCAGATGATCAACATTAGTATCAACAGCGGAATTCGTGTTGATAATATAGAAACTTTACCTCTGTAATCATCTTCTTAAGAACTTATGAAAAAACATCAAACCCAATTGAGGGATATTCTACAAAATGCCTGACCAGTACTCCTCAAAATCATCAAGGTCACCACATACAAGGAAAGTCGGAGAGACACTCACAGCCGAGAGGAGCCTGAGGAGACATGGTGACTAAATGTAATGTAGTATTCTGGGTGGGATCCTGGAACAGAAAAAAAGGACACTAGCTAAAAAATAAGGACTTCTGAATAAAGTGTAGATTCTAGCTTAAAAAATGCCAAAACTGAAGAAAAGAAAAAATAGAAAATATGAATAACTCTATAGCCAATAAACAAATTGAATTCATAATTTAATATTTCCCCACAAAAAAACAGCCTGGTCCCAGATATCTTTACTGGCAAATTCTATCAAACATTTAAGAAAGAAATAATATAAATATTTACCCACACTCTTTTGGAAAATAATAGAGAACACTTCCAACTCATTTTATGAGGCCAGCCACACACAAACACTAAAAGATCACACACCAATATTCTTCATGAATATTGATGCAAAAATTCTAAATAAAACATTTGCAAATTAAGTCCAGCATTGTATAAAAAGGATACTATAACATGACCAAATGAGCTTTATCTCAGGAATGCAAAATTGGTTCAACATTCAAAAAGCAATTAGTGTAATTCATCACAAAAAAAACATTTGACAAAATTTAATACCCATTCTTGATTATTTTAAAAACCCTCATCCAACTAGAAATAGAAGGAAACTTTATCAATCTTATAAAGAGCATCTATTTTAAACCTCTAGCTAACATCATATGTAAAGGTAAACCAATAAATACTTTTCCCTTATGGTCAGGAATAAGACAAAAATGTCCACTATCACCATTTCTAGTCAACATTTTACTAGAAGTCTTAGCTAGTTCTATACACCAAAAAAAATAAAGTCATAAAGATTACCAAAAAAAGAAGTAAAACTGTCATTATTTACAAATGACATTATTGTATACACAGAAAAACCTCTGAAAGCTACAGAAAGCTAACCAGAATTAATGTTTAGCAATATTTTTAGATATAAGATTAATATATAGAAGTCAAATTTTTATATACTAGCAATAAACAAAAGGAAAATAAAAAAATTTAAATATATATTATTTAAAATAGTATCAACAGACAACAAATAACTAGGAATAAATCTGAAAGAAAGATTTACAAGACCTCTAAACTGAAAATTACTTTAAAAAGACCCAAATAGTGGAAAGAAGGGGAAGGGACTAGTCAAGGAACATGTACAAGTGACCCATGGACATGGACAACAGGGTGGGGATTGACTGTGGGGGGGGACTGGGTGGAGGAAAGCAAAGGGGGGGAAACTGGACAACTGTCATAGAACAAGAAAATATTTAATTTTTGAAAAAGACCCAAATAAATGGGTTTAATGGGGAGAATACAAAGTGTTTAAGATACAGTAACACCTAATAGAGTGTGTTCTTAATACAGTCAAAAAGATGAGAGAGAATCAAAAAAAGGAATAACTTTATCACCTTGTAACTGAACTATTATTTAATGCTAAGTCTGTGTATCACCTACAATCAGCATTTGGTCCACCTAAAATCTCCTTGCATGCAACCAGCAATATTCTGTCTTAAAGTGAAAAACATTGGCCCCAAGTCTAAATTCCTTCACTGAACTCTGAGCTCCCTGAAGACCAGGAAATGTTTGTCATTGATTTTTACATCATTCCCGAAACTAAACACAATATCTGGCTGGAAGCATTAACATTTTTTTCATCAAATGGACTCAACGGGTACTGGATACACAAACATCTCTCAAGAGGGAACCTGGGATGCAGGGAAGATGCAGACTTTTTTAAACAGGAAGGGAAGCTGTCTCTTGCTCTTCTAGTGAAGAACTCTAAGAGACCAAAGTTACAGAGGCCACCAGGAACATAGTCCCTCGAAGACATCTCAAACTTAGGTAAAGACACTGTTGTTCTTTTTTTTAAAGTTTAACCCTCGGCTAATTCAGTGCATGCTTTAGATGAGTCAAACTGGAAACGGACACAAAGCCCAGGGTTAGATCTCCAAAGTGGGATGAAGGAGATATCTGTGAAAATAGCATTCAAAAGATCTCAGGAGGAATTCTGGGGCCATCAATGGAGGTGCCTTTCATAGCCAAGAGACCAATGACCAGAAATTACCTGATAATAATATTAGTGATGGTAATAGTGATAATAACTAACAATGAAGTTAATATTTATTAAGCCTCTACTGTACCAAGGGCTTTCCACACATCCTCTAATTTAATCTTCACTGTATTCCTATGAGGTAGGAAGCACAGTTATCTCCATTCCATAGGTGAAAAACCAGGGCAGACTTCCACCTGCTGGTATGCATATATTTTGTGTAATACCTCCCCATGAGTATGGATGAGACCAGGGACTCGCTTCTAACCAACAGACTATGACAAAGAGGACGGGATGTTTGTGATCATTACATAGGATGGTAAACTTGTCTTACTAGGAGACTCTTTTCTGGCTGCCTTGGAGAAGCCAGCTGCCATGCTGTGAGCCACCATAACGGAGCAGCCCATGTGACAAGGAGCTGAGAAAAACCCTCCAGCCAACAGCCAACAACCAGCAAGAACCAAGGCCCTGAGTCTGGCAAAGAACTGAATGCTACCAACAACCATCTGAGCTCAGAAACAGACCCATCACCACTTGAGCCTCAGAATGAGAACATGGCCTGGCCAACTTCTAAAATCGCATCCTTGTGAGACCATGAGCAGAGGACTCAGCTAAGCTGACCCACAGAGACTATGCCCTAATAAGTGCATGTTGCTTTGAGCCACTAAGTTTGTGATAATATTGTTACAAAACAATAGACAACTACTATAAAAGCTGAGTCTTACATAACTGACAGAGCTCAGGAAGACATAAAACTTGAATTTTAACCTGATTTCAGGGAAACCTGTTCTGGAAGAAACGTACACAGGGCTGTGATGACTCCTCTTTCTGCCTAGGAGTTTCCTCTACATGTGTCAAACCCATGAGCCCAGCTACCCGTGCCCAGTGCACTTCTGATGAGCAAAGGAACGTCGTGTGCTCCCTCCTTCACTGAGAGCTTATGAAAAGAACCACTTCTGTCTTCTTCACACTACATGCACAGGACCACAGCTTAGTGGCTGATACATGGTGGGGCCCAATTGTGAAATGAAAGACAGGGAGAACAATGGGAAAATCTAATAGTTTGTAGAAGTTCTCAGATCATTGTGCATTTAATAGTCACCTAGCGTGATTATTAAATATGTACAGTCCTGCGCCCCACCCACAAGATTCTGACTTGATAGGTCAGAGTCAAAGATAGAGAAGCTACACAGTTAACAAGGATCCCAGGGCATCTGATGTAGCTGATCTTTAGAAGGCATTGTAAACATTACCTCCCCCTAAAATGGAAAGGAAAATGGAAAGGCAGAGCCATGCTAGAGGCTAGAAGTGAACACAAGTAAAACATGAAAGTCGATTCTAGGAGGAGAGCCTTAAGCAGGAGTGCTCAGCCCCACCCATATCAGAATCACCTGAGAGCTTTTAAAATTCCAGACCCTAGGTTCTACACCCCAGACAAATTACTTCAGAACCTCTGTAGATGCAACACAGACATCAGTATTTTTTATTAATTGAGGTAAAATGTATATAACATAAGAGTCATCATGTTAGAGTATATATAAAATTCCATATCATTTAGTGTATTCACACTCAATATCATTCCAAAACATCTCCACCATGCCAAAAGGAAACCGCACACCCATTAAGCAGTCGCACCCCACTCCCCCTTTCCTCCAGTGCCTGGAAACCATTAAGCTCCCTTCTGTCCCAATGGATTTGCCTACACTACATATTTCATATAAATGGTATCATATCATACCACATGTACAATAACCAAAAGTTGGAAACAACCAAAATGTCCATCAACGGATGAAAGGATAAACAAAATCTTGTCTACCTATATGATGAAATTTTATTCAGCCTTAAAAAGGAACGAAGAACCAATGCATGCTATAACCTGGATGAACCTCAAAAACACTGCACTGAGTGGAAGAGACATCAGTACATTTTAATCTCCCAGGGGATGCCAAGGTGCATCTGAGGCTGAGACCCACTGGTCTAAGCTATGGATATAGTTCAGGCCAAACTAAATATGGCAGTCAGGGGAGGGAGGGACATTTCATTGAGGATGACCGTGTGTGGATGTCCAGCAGCGGAAGGGATAGGAGTAAGGTGTGACCACAGCTCCACTACTCTCAGAGAGTGGACACATTTTAGCTCCTCTTGAACCTCAGTCAACTGACATGTTTCATGGGTTCTTCAGTTCTAGGACAAAGGAGGCCAAAGGACCCAGTGAGAAGTCAGTTGGAAAGAAAAGTAGTGTTCTTTTCCCTTAAGGTTCAAAGAGGTCAACCTTGATCCCAGGCATGGCCCAACCTAACTTTCCAAATTCCTTCTGAAATTTGACTTGCCACTTCCCTGAAAACCCAAAGCGCTGCCCCAAAGTCAAAGCGGGGCGCCCAGAGTTGATTTAAGAGGAGTGAGCTTTCAAAATCAACTCTAGATCTTGTACTAAACTAGAACCACAGCAGCTGACTTCCCTTCCCAACCAGGGGAAGTGACAATGTCAGTCTCCCAGAGTCTATTTGCATCAGGTTTTAATGGAATATACGGTCACATCACTCACAGGAAAAACAAATCACAGACCACACTGGACGTGAGGCTTAGTGACAGGGATGAGAGTGTTAGTGCAGGCTGTCCACGGCAATGTTAGACCAGAAAAAATCAGCCGTGAAGCTCCCAGCAACATTTCTGCCAAATGATTTGGAGAAAAACCAATGGAGATGCCCCTTAACATAGCCTTCTCTGTACAAGGGGTTAAGTTGGCAACGCCAAATGTGCTCATTGCGGGGATCTCGCAAATCAAACAGGGTGAGCACCGACTGTCCTTCCGTCACAGGCCCAAAGTAGCGTTAGACCAAAATAATAACACTGGCGCGAATCTGAATGGATGTTACTCCCCCACAGCAATCCAGATTATTTTAATATGCTTTCTTGGTGGCATTCCATATTTCTCACAAAAGTAAATGAACATCCCTCTGTGATGAATTAAAATAAAGAATTAATAAGTTGAAGACATGAGTGGGGGGTGGGAGGTGCTATCTGTACAAGAACATACTGCAAACAGCATTTCGAAGTCTAGACAGCTTCATCACAAACGCCAACACTCCCATTTGCAAACAGACCTCAAGTAATCTCAGACTGGAGGACCCACGTGGCAGTGCGCCTCAAGCTTTTTGTTCCCACCTTTCCTCTCCCAACCTCCAGCCCACCCAAACCACATTCAACGGTCAAGTCCTGTTGCTCTTACCTCCTAAATCTCTCTGGAGTCTATTCACTGCTCTGCCCTGCCTCTGGCACCATTATTATTAACTGGTTGTTTGACTGTAAACATCTTTACTGAGCATGGATTATCCCATTTCATCCCCATTTCACCACTGGGAGGATACATGGGATGCCCATGGTGACGCAGCTAGTGTGAAGTTCCAGTACCTGAACAGCAGATCTGGGTGGCCCAGCACCTCCCTTCCTGACATTCCCACTTGCCTTCCAGACTCCAGCCGCACCAACCTCCCTCAAATTTACTGCATTCCCTTCAACCTCAGGGCCTTCGCATGTGCTCTTCTTTGTCCTGAAATGCTCTTCTGACACTTCCTCAGTATCATTTCATCAAGGAAGAGACTGTTTTTGTATGTATTGAAAAACAATATTCTAAAACTACCTTTAGACTATTAGCAAGTAAAAGCTATAACAAAGACTAAAATCAAAAGAAAAAAAAGAATGCACATACCAAGAAGGTGAAGGGATTAGCCAAAGAATTATGCATGACCCATGGACATGGGCAATAATATGGGGACTGCCTGAGGGAGTTGGGGAGGGGTGCTGGGTGGAAGGGGTCAAAGGGGGAAAAATTGGGACAACGGTAATAGCATAAACAATAAAATAGGAAATAAAAATAAAACAATGAAAAAAAGAAATACAATGCACATACCAGACAATTTACCCATTGACAGTGTACAATTCAATGGTTTTTAGTATATTAGCAAAGGGGTAACCATCACAACAATCAGTTTCAGCACATATTTATCACCCCAAAAAGAAAACCCATATCCACTAGCACTTCCCATTCCCTTCTCCCCGCCCCCCAGTCTCTGCCAACGACTAATCTTTCTGTGCCTACGGCTTTGCCTATTGTGGACATTACATGTGAATGGAACCATGCAACACGTGGCCTTTTGTAGCTCACTTCCTTAACTCAGCCAAGTGTTTCACAGCTCTTCCATTGCTGCAGCGTGTACCGACACTTCACTCCTCTTTACGGAATGAGCAACAGTCCATTGCATGGATAGACCCCATTCCATTTATCTACTCATCGGTTGATAAATACTTGGGTTATTTCCACTTTTTGCCTATTATGAATAATGCTGATATAACATGTGCATACATATTTTATATAGTCCCATTTTCCTTCCTCTTGGGTATATATCTAAGAGTGGAATTTCTGGATCATATGATAACTCTATAGTTCACCTTTTGAAAAACTGCCAAATTGTTTAAGGAAGCCTTGTCTGGCCCTCTGACGCTGAGGTTCCCTCTCCTCATTTGTATATTTTCTTTAAAAAAAAAGATTTTATTTATTTTCAGAGAAGGGGGAAGGGAGGGAGACAGAGAGGGAGAGAAATATCACTGTGAGGGAGAAACATCAATCAGTTGCTTCTTGTTATATGCTCCGGCCAGGGACTGAACCCACAACCCAGGCATGTGCCCTGACCAGGAATCAAACTGATGACCTTTCACATTGCAGGACGATACCCAACCAATTTGGCCACACTGGTCAGGGCCTCATTTGTATATTTTCTTCACATCCTGTACTTCTCTTTCAGAGCAGTTGTGATGAACATATAATGACCTGGATAACTCTCAGCTTAATGCCCATAAGCTCCTCTGGACCATCCATGGCCAATAGAAACATGATGCACTCACATATTCACTTTTACATTTTGTAACAGTCACATTTTTTAAAAAGGAAAAACAAAAACGGGTGAAGGTAATTTTAAAAATATCATTTATATAACCAAATATACCCAAAATAATGTTCCAGCATGTATTATTTTTTAATATTAATAAAACGCTTTACCTTCTTTTTATATTAAGTCTTCAAAATCCAGTGTGTGCTGTTCACTTCTAGCACATCCCAATTTGTATTCACGACTATTCACACGCTCAATAACTACCTGTGACTAGTGGCTACCTTACTGGAAGGTGCAGCACAAAACTGCTCCCTCCCTGAGGGCAGGAACCCCGCCTGCTCTTGCCCATTATTGTATTCTCAGCCCCTGATACAACGCCCAGGACGTAACAGGCATCCCATGAATATTTGCTGAAAACTGACAAATAAATCCACCCTAACCTCTACTCCTCCAAAATTCAAATATGGAACACTCACATACATCCACCTGGTCTTTTCAGCAACTTGAATTTGTTAAGAAAAGAGGCTGCTGGCCCTGACTGGTGGGACCAGGTCGGTCGGGCACCATCCTGCAGGTTCGATCCCTATTTCTCTCCCTTTCTTTCTTTCCCTTCCTCTCTCTCTAAAAATAAGTAAAATCTTTTTAAAAAAGAAAAGGAAACAACATGAAAGCTCCTGTCCCAGTTCATCCCTGAGGAGACAGAAGTGATGCTGGCACTTCCTTTCTCTATGGGACAAATTGGGAAAACTGGGGACAGTGCCAGGCACAAGACACATAGCACTGGATGTGATGCTTCTGGAGCTTTTTGGTCTGCGGACCCACAGAAACTACATTTCTGAATCCTGGGCTTGAGAATAAAAACTTGAGTTATGTCTACTAGTGTTCTCTTCTCTCCAAACCAAAGGGAATACATTTTGTTCCACCACAACCAGGTGTAAGAAATGTCACATTCCTATTTCTGTAACTCCAGTTAAATCTGCTGCAGGCCTTCGTATGCCTTCTTTCTCTTCTCCAGGAGCTTACACAAAAACTCTGGGCTTACTTACATGTTGTTGGAAAGCCAGGCAGGAATTATGTCCCTGATGGTCGCCATTATTGCAGCTGCTCCCAACCTGTTAACCTTTTGGGGCCATCTGCTATAAGAAGACCCTCGTGTAATCATTCCATTGCTACTGGCTACAGGTTCAGCCACAAGGACTCTCATGTAACAGGTCTCTACTACACCCAGAAACTCCAAAAAGCCTTCTCTTAATCTCAGCTTCGTCTAAAATCAAACCACTCCTGCTTTCTGACCTCTGCACACAGGTGGCAGCTCCAGCTCTCACTCCAAACCTTGGCGATGACCCAGCTAAACCCTCCTCAATGAGCCCCAGACACCAAAGCTCTTCCCCTTCCCTCTTAAGGGAGACAATTCAGGGGTATCTTCAGAAGCCCAAAGGTGGCCTCTCTTTTTTGAGACGTTGTGTTTGTTCAAGTGCTGTGTTTATCTTGCTTATCACTATATCCCCAGTGTCTGGCATACGGTAGGTGTTATTAAAGCTGGCACATAGTAGTTGCTGTTAGTGTCTGCTGAACTGAACTCATGAGGTTAAAGCTATTAGCTGAAATTTGCCAAGCAATGGGATGGAAAATCAGTCTAAGAAAAAAAAAATCAAGCAACTATGTCTTTGAGCTTTGAACATGCACGCAATTTTAGGAGGCAAACACACAACTGTTTGCCTCTAAACAAACTAGCACCAGCTCTGGAAGTCTCACTCTGCCTCTTAAAGGGAGCCAGTTTCTCTTTTTTTAAGTACAGGGCATTCCTCACCAGGTTACAAAGGAGTAGTATCCACTCCACTGCCACCAGGCAAGGACTACTGCCAGGTGCCAAAGGTTTGATAGTTAAGTAGTATGTTTTATAGGGGAAAACAAAATAACATCCACATTAATCTTTAACTACTACCACTTTCCAGAGGGCAGATCCCATTTGTAGAATCTTTTGCATGTCGGGCATTGACATGCGCTCAACTACACACTTTTGGGATTGATTACAGAGAAGAATAAAGGGACTCTGCAAGATAAAGGGACAAGAATCAGAATTCCCAGAGCAATCCAGAAGGAAGGAGGGAAGTAGAAAACGGAGAGGCAAAGTAGCCCTGGCCAATGTGGCTCAGTTGGTTGGAGCATCATCCCATAAACCTAAGGGTCATGGGTTCAATTCTGGTAAGAGTGCATGCCTGGGTTGTGGGTTCAGTCCCAGCTGGGGCACGGGCAAGAGGCAGCCAATTAATGTTTCTCTCCCTGTCTCCCTCCCTTTCCCTCTCTCTAAAATCAATAAGCATGTCCTCAAGTGAGGATTAGAAAAATAATATTTTTTATTTTTTATTAATATTTTTTTTAAGAAAAAGAAAAAGGAGCCCTGGCTGGTGTTGCTCAGTGGATTGAGTGCCGGCCTGTGAACCGAAGGGTCACAGGTTCAATTCCCAGTCAGGGCATCCCAGTTCAATGCCTGGTTTGCAGGCCAGGTCCCCAGTAGGGGGTACGTGAGAGGCAACCACACATTGATGTTTCTCTCCCTCTCTTTTTCCCTCCCCTCCCCTCTCTCTAAAAATAAATAAATAAATAAATAATCTTTAAAAAAGAAAATGGAGGGGTGAAGCAAAGTGAGAGAAGTCAAGGAATTGGCCAAGATCAAGTGTGGAGTTATGTGACCTCCATGGCTGCAAATCTCAAGTCAATGCTCAGTGTGAATGGCTTATGCTTGTGGAAATCAAAGCAGGGACCATATTTCTGATCATCAGAGTGTGAGACAGAGGTAGCAGACAAAGACTAACATGCCCAGGAGACTGGGGAGGTTCTGAGACATTGAGCCTCCACCCCAGTCTCAGCAGAAATCTCAGGCAGGACTTCAGACACCCATGGATTATGAAATCTGTGGGACTGAGGGAATTGGCTCCCAAGTAGATGCCCCCAATATATCTTCTAACTCCACCAATTCCTACTGGGGCTTTGAAAAAGTTACTTAAACTCCTCTACAACCTCAGTTCCTCATCTCTAAGCAGAAGTTATTTCATCTACCCCATCAGGAAGTTATTGTGAGAGTAACAGGAGATGATGAGAGTAAAGGTGTTCAACACATCGCCGAAAATATGATGATCTCTCCATAAACATGAGCCATCATCACCATGACTCTAGACTTCAGAAGAAAGAGTGTTCCCTACAAACACACTGGAGCCCACATCAGGTCAAACAGCAGAATCCCTCAAGATATCCAAGCCCTACCCCAGACCTACTGAGTCAGTAGCATTGGAGGTAGGCCCAAGAACCTGTATTTTTAGTCCATCAAAAATGATCAATAGAATTGCAATTTGGGCGCTTTCCTTTTTTTCACATTTCCATGGTTTTTAATATAGTCCCAAATATGTAAAATCATTACCACAGTCAATTTTAGAATGTTTTATCACCTCAAACAAAAATCCCATACCATCCTCCCACTCGCTCACCAGCCCCAAGCAACTACTAATTTCTGTCTCTATAGATTTCCCTGTTATTGACTTTTATATGAATTAAATCATATAATATGTGACTTTTGTGCCTGGCTTCTTTCATTCAGCATCATGTTCTCAAGGTTCATCTATTCTGTAGCAAATATCAAAACTGCACTCCTTTTTATTTCCATTCTGTGGGTATGCCACATTTTGTTTATCTATTCGTCTGATGATGGATATTTGGGTTATTTCCACCTTTTGGCTTTGGCTATTATGAAAGACGCTACTATAAACATTCATATATAAATTTTTGTGTAGACCTATGGTTTTATTTCTGAACAGACATATCTCCAAGGAAGATACGCAATTGGCCAATAAGTACATGAAAAGATGCTCAACACCATTACCCATTGGAAAAATGCAAATCAAAATCACAATGAGCCCTGGCTGGCATAGCTCAGTGGATTGAGCGCGGGCTGGGAACCAAAGGGTCCCGGTTCGATTCCCAGTCAGGGCACATGCCTGGGTTGCAGGCCAGGTCCCCAGTGAGGGCCATGTGAGAGGCAACCATACATTGCTGTTTCTCTCCCTCTGTTTCTCCCTCCCTTCCCCTCGCTCTAAAAATAAATTTAAAAAAAAATCTTTTAAAAAAATCACAATGAGATACTACTTCACACCCACTAGGGCAATTATAATAAAAAAAAAGACACACCATTACAAGTGTTGGTGAGAATGTGGAAAAACTGGAACACCCAGACACTGCTGCTGGGAATGTGAAACGGCATAGCCACTTTGGGAAACAGCCTGGCAGTTCCTCAAATATTTCAATATAGAGTTACCATGTGACACAGCAATTTCACTCTTCGGTATAGATCAACATGGGCTCTTTTAATCAGTCAAAAATGAACTATCAGTACTTGGCAAGAACAAAGAGAAGGAAAGAGAGAGGAAAGGGAGTTGCAAACAGCCTCATAACAGGAGCTCATTGCTATTTGCCTTTCCCAGCAAGAATAGCTCACTTTGCTGAATGATTCTTGGGTTGAAGACATAATGCTTCGTACATCATGGCCCCTTGATGATTCCATCAGCTGCCCATGGAAGAAACCATGCTCTGTTCCAACCCTGGTGGAAGACATGCTGGGTTGGATGTGGTGAGTGTAGACTTTACAAAAGATGGAGGGAATTTTCAAGAGTAATGTTGACTATACTGAATTTTTTGCTTTACCCACTGACTAGAACCTTCTGCATAAGGCCTGACTTTCCTGTACCCTTTATCAGTTCTAAGTAAATTTCTAGTTCACCATATTCTAGAGATGACTTGCTAAAAAACAAATCTCTCTCTCAAAAAAAAGTGCTAAGAGAATTTGCAGCCAAGATGGAGGCGTAGGTAAATACACTTTGCATTCTCACACAACCAAAAGAAGAACAACAAATTTAAAAACAACCAGAACTGTCAGAAAATGGAACTGTATGGAAGTCCAACAACAAAGGAGTTAAAGAAGAAACATACATTCAGACCAGTAGGAGGGGCAGAGACAGGCAGCTGGGGCAGAGAGGACGTGTGGCAAGGTGGCAGCTTTAGGACTGGGCAGTCCCACATTTGTGTGCAGATAAACCAGGGGAACAACTGGGGAGCGAGACAGACCAGGCAACCCAGAGTTCCAGCAAAGGGAAATAAAGCCTCAAAGCCTCTGGCTCTGGTGATTGTGGTGGACTCCCAGCCTCACAGGAGTGTTGGTTGGAGGCACCCACGGGGTCCTAGAACATACACAAATCCACCCACCTGGAAAATCAACACCAGAAGAGACCACTTTGCTTGTGGGTAGCAAGGGAAGTGACTGAAAGCCAGCAAGAGCCCAGCCAAGCAAGCAGCATTGTTCCCTCTCTGACCCCTCCCCCGCAATGCATCAACCTAGGCTGCCCTTCCCTGGTGAATACCTAAGTCTCCACCCCTTACAACGTAACAGGAGCACTGAGACAAAAAAAAATATGGCCTAAATGAAAGAACAGATCAACGCTCCAAAAATAGAACTAAGCAATGAAGAGACAGCCAACCTATCACATGCAGAGTTCAAAACACTGGTAATCAGGATGCTCACAGAATTGGTTGAGTATCGTTGCAAAATAGAAGAAGTGAAGGCTATGAAAAGTGAAATAAAGGAAAATGTACAGGGAACCAACAGTGACAGGAAGGAAACTGGGACTCAAATCAATGATTTGGAGCAGGAGGAAGAAATAGACATTCAACCAGAACAGAATGAAGAAACAAGAATTCAGAAAAATGAGGAGAGGTTAAGTAACCTCTGGGGCAACTTTACACATTCCAACATCCAAATCATAGGGGTGCCAGAAGGAGAAGAACAAGAGCAAGAAATTGAAAACTTATTTGAAAAAACAATGAAGGAGAACTTCCCTAATATAGCAAAGGGAATAGACTTCCAGGAAGTCCAGGAAGCTGAGAGAGTCCCAAAGAAGTTGGACCCAAGGAAGCACACACCAAAGTACATCATTATTACATTACCCAAGATTAAAGATAAGGAAAGAATCTTAAATGCAGCAAGAGAAAAGGAGACAGTTACCTACAAAGAAGTTCCCATAAGACTATCAGCTAATTTTTCAAACTTTACAGTCAAGAAGGAGCTGGAAAGAAGTATTCGCAGTCATGAAAGGCAAGGACCTACAGCCAAAATTACTCTATCCAGCAAAGCTATCATTGAGACTGGAAGGGCAGATAAAGTGCTTCCCAGGTCAGGTCAAGTTAAAGGAGTTCATCATCATCAAGCCCTTATTATATGAAATGTTAAAGGGACTTATTTAAGAAAAAGAAGATCAAAAATACAAACAGTAAAGTGACAACAAACTCACAAAGATCAACAACCAAACCTAAGAAACAAAAACAAAAACAAACTAAGCAAACAACTAGAACAGGAACAGAATCACAGAAATGGAGGTCACATGGAGGATTATCAGTGGGGAGGGGAAGGGTGGAGAATGAGGGGAAAGGTACAGGGAATAAGAAGCATAAATGGCATGTACAAAATAGATAGGGGGAGGTTAAGAATAGTATAGGAAATGGAGAAGCCAAGGAAATTATATGTACGACCCATGGGTATGAACTAAGGGTGGGGAGAATGCTGGTGGGAGGGGGCAAAGCAGGGCAGGGGGGAATAAGAGAGAGAGAAAAAATGGAACAACTGTAATAGCATAATCAATAAAATACACTTAAAAAATGCTAAAAGTATGGGCATAATTCCACCACAGAGTTAATTAACACAAATTGCATTTGTATATATAAAACACAACACATTTTCACGTGAAATTGTAACAGGGTGCAGCCAAGAGGGGTCTCCAAACAGGGATTTGTAATGGGGTCCAAAACTCAGTGTCCAGGAAATATCAGGAAAAAAAAAATATATATATATATCCTCACCCCAAGTCTGAGCAGGGGGATGGGATGCATGGAGCATGGCCATTGAGAGCTGTTTTGCATAGCAACATTTTTGCAGATAACCTCTAGAACAGTCATTTAATTTATCTATAACCTTTAACTGGTTTCATAGATATGTTAAATAGCTGTGGCCATGCTTTGAACCAGGGGGATGGGAGTGACTTCTACCCATGATGTAACTGGAAGGCAACTCCCCCTGGTTACAACACCTGCGTAAGAGCTTGGAGATGATTGGCTCCACACCACAGGGCCACACCTGCCCAGACTAACTACGGCAGCCCAGTAAAGCTGGAAAAATACAGGAATGCTGGCAGCTGTGGCTAATTGTGGGAGGAGTCAGAAATGGTGTGGCAGAGAAAGATTGGTGCTGGGATTTAAACCCAGGCACAGCAGCCACGTGGGGTCCTTTTGGGACCACGTGGCTTGGGCAGAGAAGAACTGAGGGTCTTTTTGGGACCACACAGCTTGGGCAGAGAAGAATCATGGACTTCTATTTCTTTTTCTGAGATACGGTACCCCAGACTGGGCAGAGGGGAAAAGAAAGACTGTGCATTTGTGAGTATTCTAAAGGACTTTGGGATCTCAATGAAGACATTAGGTTATTACTCTTAAGTTTGTATAGCTCTTTAAATAAATAATCCCTTTCTTTTTCACAGATCTCTGGCATTGAGAGACGTCTTTCCCTGGGGACGGGCAAGGCAAACCTAGTAAGGGGTGGGGGACCCCTGGAGCACAAGTGTGAGTCCATTTGGTTATAGTATATCATTCGCCTTCACCCTGGGTCTGTTCTGTAACATAATGGAAAAAGAGTCCTTTATTCTTAAATAGGCTGCAGGATGAGGTCTAACAAGGTGCTTGCCCAGCAAGACCTTGTGTTTTATCTAATCTGTGTCAGGGTAGAGAGTCACCTCTGATTGGTTCCATTTCGAAACCATCTTTTTAACCTCCTATCCTGGAAAGTTCTAGGCACACAGTTGTTCCATACATTTTTGTCAATTACAGAAACTGGATATCTCCAAGAAATCTTGGCAAAATTCCCCAGTGCCAACTCAACTAGAACCCTATGTGTGGCCCTTGTTGCAGAACTGTTTCTATGGACACCGGTATTGTGCTGGAAGCCTGTGTTGTACACAGGTTTTGGTAAATCCATTTAGAAAGTTCTGTGCCTTGGGACTTCACACGTGTCACTTCTCTTGCCCTCAGGAGAAGGCCTCATCCTCTGTGACACTAGCAAACCCCAGCACATGTGCACACACATGTGCACACAGACCCCTCCCCTTGGCCGATATTCTGAAAGGTTCCTCTTGGGGGCCCCTCATGTTCAACTGACAACAGTTCAAGTTAAGGTGATCAGCCTTCGTGCCAATCATTTGATTCTCAATCATTGATGATATATTTATTAAAATGCTTTGTTGAATTATAACATACATGTAGAAATGTACACACACAAGAGGCTGAGTCCACATGTCCTACAAACTGAACATACTCATATACCCAATGCCCAGATCCAGAAATGGAGCACTGAAGCCCCCTCACAAAACCCCCTACCCCACTGTCAGTGGCTACTCAACTCTGACTGCCAACAGCCTCAACTCATTACACCTGATTTTGTGCTCTATGTTAAGCAGTAGCTCTCAACTGGGGGGCAATTCTGCCTGCCAGGGAACATTGGGCAAGGTCTGGAGATATTTTTAGATGCCAGAACTTGGGGGAAAGTATGTTACCAGCAGCTACTGGGTAGACTCCGGAGATGCTGCTAAACATCCTACAGTGCCCAGGGCAACCCTTCAAAAGGGAAACAACCAACCCAAAATGTCAATGGTGTCTCAGGTGAGAAATGCTGATGCAAAGAGAATCATACAGTATCTATGCTTTTGTGTGTGCAATCAGTTTTAACCCTGTGATCTGATCACTTAGTAAAAAGCAAAAATGTCATTTGGAGGCAGGTGGAATCCTAAACAACGAAAACCCAGCGCTGCCCACAAGCCTGGTGTCTTTAGAACTGGGATTTTTATTTCAATTCTTTGTCTTGTTTTTGAGTGATTTTTCTTAAAATGGCATCCCCTGGGATCAAGGCCTTAAGACTCCTACAAAACTGAGGTTCGCATGGGAATTTTGCACACACCCACACATTGTCATTTACATGCAGACATCCACCCCCACACATACACACCCAGAGACACACACACCATCAAAAACGGAGAGCAAACTTCATAATAGCAATTTTCTTTTAGTCTAACTGGGAAAAAATATGATCTAATTACATCCTTAGTTGGGAATCTGTTGCAGTAAATCCAACTGAGTGTATTTGCATGATTGAGGTGTTTAATTTGGGGGGGGGGGTCCATGAAGCAGAATACCTCTGAAACGTCATTTAGTGTCATTAGTACAGACTACCTCTGAAAGGTTTAGATGTCACAGCAACACGAAGCTCCTTCAAAAGCAGAGAGGGTTCGATGGCTAGAACTGAGTCAGGGTGGCTGTGACTGAATACACCATTTCAGCCATAACACTTATCAACATCTCCCAAGATCTATAAAATGTAGACCAGGAAAGACTGAAATACTCCAAGTCTTGGCTAAACCTCCATAAAGGGAAATAACCTAGCCTTGTAAATATCCACAGTGTGCTTCTTTAAGCTGCTGATTCCCAGATTTTTCTATTCCATAAACCAGTTTAAAAAAAAAAAAACCTTTCTGGGGAGGTGATAAGAAAGAATTTCTTTAAATGACCAATTTCACCCCCCCTCAAAAAACTGTCAAGCTAGAGGGCCAAGATGGCGGCGTAGGTGGACGCACTGTTCCTCCTCGCACACCCAAAAGAGAAAAAAAAAAAGCAATTTATAGGGCAAGGGCAGCCAGATCTGACAGAAAACTGAACTGAGTGGAAGACCGACAACCAAGGAGTTAAAGAAGACACGTTCCTCCAGACCGGTAGGCAGGGCGGAGCTGGGTGGAGGGCGCTCGGGGAGACGCGGTTTGTGGAGTGGTGCCGGTGGTGCTCCAGCCCCCTAGAGCGGCCAGTGGTGGGCGTGCCTGGCCAAAGCTCGGCGGGCACACTCTGCGAGACCGGGGCTGAGACTGGTGCACCAGGCGGTCCCTCATTAGCGCGCGGATAGACTGGGAGGAAAAGCTGGGGACTGAAACAGACCACGCGGCCCACCAATGCAGGGAAATAAAGCCTCAAATCATCGATTGAAAACACCTGTGGGGGTTGAAGCAGCAGGAGCAACTCCCGGCCTCACAGCAGAGTTTGTTGGGGAGGCCCACAGGGACTTGGAACTGTGCAGCCCCGGCCACTCTCTCTGGAGCCAACAAGGAGGGAATCGGCTTGCTTGTGGGCAGCTGGGGAGGTGCAGAAAGCGGAGCAAGCGCCATTGTTCTCTCAGGCCCCGCCCCCACACACAGCGTCACAACACAGCGACGTGGGATACCCCGCCCCCACAGAGAGCTTCACAACACAACGAAGTGGGTGACCCCGCCCCCAAAGATAGCGTCACAACAGAGCGACGTGGGTTTCCCCGCCCTGGTGAACACCTAAAGCTCCGCCCCTTAAAGTAACAGGTGCACCGAGGGAAAAAAATAAAGGCGGCAAGATAGCGGGGAGCACAGTCCACTCCCTCCTCCCCACAAGTGAAACACCCAGCTGATTTTCTGAGGAACAGAACGAACACCCAACAGTATTCCGGCATATATGAAGATTGGTGACCAAGATTACAGGGGAAACTGAATGATCAGACGCCTGACACAGACAGGAGGACCAGGGGAACAAGCCAGACCGGACACTTTTAAAGCCAGCCAGCGGCAGTATTTTTGTTTGTTTGTTTGTATGTTTGTTTGTGTGTTTTCCCCACCCTCTTTCCTGTCTGTCCTTCTTTATTTTTTTTAATTCCTTCTTCCTTCTGTTCATTTAGTATTCCTAGTCTTCTCCTCTTTTTCTTATTTTTTTATTTTTATTTTTTATTTTTTTTACTTTATTTTTTTTTCTTTTCTTCTTCCTTCCCCTCTCTTCTTTATCCACAGGTGAGACATTAAAACCTGGAGTTCAAAAGAGAACAGAGCTAGACCCAGACAAGGGTCAGCCCTAAAAACAGAGACAGTGACAAAAAATCAACTTCGCTACTCCAGAGAACTTGACAGATCAATTTAAGAAACAGAGGCTAGCAAGAAGAGTCTCACAAACAATGGGAAGACAAAGAAACAATTCCCAAATGAAAGGAAAGGAGGAAGCCCCAGAAAGAATGAT